>JAMKCH010030007.1:0-16983 GCA_023653785.1 Ophioderma brevispina
TTTAGTCTAAAAACACTGTTTTTTAAGTTTTAGTATATTTTAGAAATGCTCTTCTACTTTTATTATCAATTAGAAAATAAGCTTGAATTTTCACAAATAATTGTGGAAGTTAGAGATCAAAAGCAAATTTATTTTTGAGATGAGTTTTTAAAGTGGAAAAAATTTAATATTGCAGCTTGAGAAAACAAAAAAATACATAAGAAATATTATTAGATAATTTCCATATGCGAAGTTACATTTTCGACCATAACTTTTGAAAGGAAGCTCCGACTGACGTCAAACAAAAAGCAACAGAAAGGTATTATTTTCCTCAAAAAAAAAAAAAAAAAAAAAAAAAAACCCCCCCCCCCCCCCCCCCCCCCCAGCGGTGAGATGGGTCCAAAAGCTCGGCTCTTTTAGGGTTAATGGACCCTAGTTTGGGTTTCAAGGTTATACAGGGGTAAAAAAATTTAAAATGTTCCGATTGTGTTGAAAAGCACACCATAATGTTTGTCTGGTTACAAGGATTCCAAAAAGGTATAGTTTATACACTATCTATGGCTTATAGTTTCGGAGTTAAGGAGTCAAACCTGTAAAAATAGTGAAAAGGTCAATTTCGGTGTGTACATGGGTCAAAAGTTAAAAGATGCGTTGATTCCAGTAATATGTGTTGCAAATTGTTTCCTTAGCTTAAAGGATTGAAATAAGGAATAGTTTGCCTTTATCTGTTATTCTTAGATTTCACGTTAGCCAACAAATAGGTCACAGGTCAATAGGATCCAATACCTGCAAAAAGCTGTTGACTTTATTCATCATTTTGCTGAATAACCAGTCAATTAAGATAGTCAAAACTATTCCTATATTTCATTCTATGAGCTGAACCAACAACTTTAACCACGTTTTACAACAAAGTGGAGCAACTTTTAAAACTTTTGGACCCCTATTTACAAAACAAAAATTGAATGTTCACATTTTTACAGTTTTGTACCCCATAATTTCCCTCAAATATAAGACATAAGGTAGTATAAATAAAACCTTTTTGGAACCTTGTAACCAGCCAAATATCACGGTTGTGATTTTCAACCACAATCGGAATACATTTAGAAATTTCCCCCTGTGTAACTTTTGAAATCCAAGCTGGAGACCATGTAAAGGGGTGTGGAAGTGCTTCCATCAAGTTTATTTGATTACCAAAAATTCACGTTTATCCAATTTGCCACTCACATGTTGTGCACTACCTCCCAGTCCCCATAACTTACGATCTTCATCTTAGGTCGGTTAGTGATGCCAAACAAGCACCCCTACATTGAATAATCCATGATGACAGTGATTTTTCATAAAATTAATACAATCTTTATATAATGTTTAATCGATAGAAATTACTAGATGGATGTAATTGATAAAGGAAAACAGTTTCAAAAAGATTAAAAGTATGGCATATATCGGAAACAGTTTAGGGCAGACCACCAGAACAAACAAATACCGGTAATACAATTTTTGGTTCTACGTATATTATTTTTGTGACGAGAAAGAGACTCTTTCTGATTATGTAATTGTGGGAGTACATTCATCTAAAAGCAGCATGCTTAAACGAACTGATGTATTTATTTGACCTGGACCGCTGTTTTGTTAACAAATGTCTGTTTGGTTTTTAAAGATGTGTGAGGAGAAAAATTAAAAATGTAAACCAAATTCCTCTCGTTATGACTCCAGATCAGATTTCAGCACAAAGGATTTACGAGGGAGAAGAACATAATGGCGAGTTAAAATGGGAGAAAAAAAGATGGAGGAAGAGAAGAGAACGCCAATCACATGAAAAATCATGGTATAATTTCGGTTTTTAAATAGGGTGTTTACTGAAACTAACCAAACCAAACCCAAATAGTTTCAAAGGAAAAGAAAAATATTGTAATATCTTTATTCCACACGTCGGAAAATACGAATATCTGCTCAGGATTTCAAGAAATTCAAAATGATAATTCCGTTATATTTCCATTCCTACATTCACTGTAAAGATCCACCGTATTTATACGGTGAAACCGTTAAAAATATTTACGGTTTTACATGCAAATGCATTTTACGGTAAAATTACGGCAACTTGGTTGCCAGCATTTTACCGTATAATTACGGTTACCTAATTTTTACGGTATGTACCGTAAATGATGAATTTTATGGTTGGTTTACAAAATAGTTACAACCGTAAAATTCCGGGCAACCGTAATTGCATGTAAATAACCGTAAATATTTTATGGTTTCACCGTAAAACTACGGTGGATCTTTTACAGTGTATAGACTGAGAGCAAAAGCAGGCAGTAGGTAGAGGGGATGGAGAAGAAATTTGAGCGGGAAGGAAATGAGGAAAGAGAGAGGAAGGAGCTGAGGAGGGAGAAAACGACAGAGGAACAGAAGCCCCCACTAGAAACATGAGAGTGAAAGGTATGATCTAGAAAGAGATGAAGCGATTAAGAGGGAGGGGAAGAGGGAGATGGGAGGCGAGGAGGAAGCTGAGAGGAGAGAGAAAGAGAGAGACCGGGGAGGAAAAAGAGCGGGATGACAGAAGAAGTAAAGTCTTTATCAACGTATTTCTTTCTTTTGGATAATTTGTGATTACAAAATATTTATCTTTATCCGGCTTTCCATCGGCTAATATTACCTTTTTTTTAAATAGGTGTAACAAGTACAGGCATCCATGAATTTAAGATAAAATTTCAATCTCAAAAACAGATTTATCTGTGTTCCGAATCTAAGGAATAAGAACTCCTTAGCCACCATAGCTTGTGTGTGATGTTAGAAGAAACATTTGTCGGACATAAGTGATTTTTGCTCAAAAATGAAACACTGGAGGCACACCATTGAGGATGCCGTAGCGTCAAAAGGATACTTGACACACCCTCACAATCTATCGAAGTCCAGGCTTCATGGAAAGAAGTTAACGAAAAATGGCGGTCCCCTATATTACACCTTAGTCCTAATTTAGCATGCCCATTGGCAAAAATCGTCTACCTTGATCGGGGAACTAGAGGGCGAATATTCCACAGAATAAAGTCCGTCAAATTTCAACTAGTACCAAAGATGTTGTTTGTCGTTAGATTTCAATCGCTAGAATGCACAGTCTGCTTTATTGAACTTTTTCAAAGAAATGCCAATGGGTGCAAACTTCATTTTTAAGTGAGATATCCTGGCATTTTCGCAAAACTGCGTAATTTCTGGGCAATAAGTATTTCTATTTTTACTGGGAAAGAGGGGGAAGGGCTCGACCCTTGGGAATTTCTCCTTACACCGTATATTGCTGCCGCTACTGCTTGTAACGAACATCCTTTGTCATTTTCACACTTATCTATGAAAATTAACTTGGAATGAATATGTTAAGGTCAGCCAAAGTCAAGGAAGTCCTAAAATCTCTCCAGTAGTTCCGCCTTTTGAGAAGATTGCTTTCTAGTGTTGCAAAACCCAAAGGCGAACAAGGAAATTAGGGCATATGGTACAGTTTTACTCCCATGAAATGGCAAAAAGGGCATTAATAACTAAGTATCACCACTATTATGGGTTCTTATTTAAGCGTGATCAATAGGAAATTCCATTTAGAGTCTCTTTCGAAACTCAACCACCGATTACTCACCGGTTATACCCGGTTATTTTCGGTTCTAACTGGTTTCTATTGTTCTAACAATGAAACTCAGTTAAGCCACAATGGGCCGTCGGTCAACCGACTTTTGAGTTTTGGAGCCAGCCCATACGAACCTGCGTTTAATTTAGTGGTGTGTACCTGCTATTCAACTGAGATCTGTTTCAAGGCAATCCGGTATTGTTTTTGCAATCAACTACTAATTTTGAAAAATGCAGTTTCAGTTTGAAGGCTGAATAAACGATACATTTGGTACTTATTAAAAATATTAAACATATCGATACATAATATTTTCCTACATTTTTATTGGAAAACAAGAACATATTTCTTTTGATTAATTATCTTCATATATTCAGGATCATTTTTCATTTGTATTGTATCTTTATATTATTCATCATCCTTACGGCATATCCCTAACGTCCCGTACTACATTTAAATGCATTTGTGACCAACTCACGAAGCGCTATAGATCTAAACAAGAAAAATAAACGCTCGTTCATTTTTTGCGGTGATCGTCAGATTACTATTAGGACGTTACGGGATAAATATTATGTATTCTGCTGATTTTGTGATGAATAATGAATAAAAGTAATTTGATTGCTGGAGAGACACACAAACGGAACCCGCCTGATATAAAAAGGACAAACCACCTGATATATAACTTTTGCAGGTTTTCATAAATAAACAGCACAGTAATAAAAGGATGATGCAATAGATTGTACTTTCCTATATCGATGGTCATTACATCCAATTATTTTACAAAGCCATAGTGCAAAGAGGACTGAGAGAGAGTCGTCCGTAATGTGTTTTACTACTACCATGTAAGATTATACTAAAAAAGTAAAGAGGAAAAATCAAACCAAAGATTCGTTTGCCTTCAGTAAAGACTCTGTCATTAACAAAGGAGGAATTTCCGTGAATAAAAATGCGTCCTAGCCACGAACTACCACAGGCTTACTGGTTATTGTATGTAAGTCGGAGACTGATCGGCGCTGCGTAGAGGACGAGATCCAATGGGTCGAAACAACCTTGTGCGCATCGAGGAGTTTGGTGTTCCACGTCACAGACCAAAACAACTGACAGTGTGACAAACACCTGCAACACAAAACAAATTGAAAGATTAACCACTTAACTGCCTTAAGGGGGGGTGTGCCCCTAGGGACCCATTTTGGTTTTCAAGCCGGCGATTTTAACCCGCAATATTTGCGTTTATATTTGTTGTATTCGTTCTAACTTTTAGTTTTTTCTTTGGCGATACATTGCAGTGCAAAAAAACACACAATCCATCGCGTCGTTTTTCCGTTAATTAGCATGGGTCCCTAGGAGGCCCCCCCCCCCCTTATGCACCTAACGGAAGTGCCCATGACAAAATGAAAAAATCTTATTAGAGTTACTGTGATTTGATTTTCATAATGCATACACCCAGTGACATAAACAAAGTAGATAATTAATTAAAAAATCTTTGCAAAGTATAGTAGGGGCCAATGGGGCATAATATTTTATATACATCAGTAGCGGTTTCTTGTAGGAACCTATGGTAAATTATTACAAGTAACCCTAAAAAATATAAAATTGGCATGAGAATTTTGTTGTGCTGAATATGTAAATATAGTTCTTCTTCACCAATTAAAGCAATCGCACCAAGTCTAGGTAAAAAACAAATGCCGTAGAAAATGCAGAAGAAACAAATTATTAATTAGTGTCTTTTTCGCACCATTTGACCGTCAAAATAAAATCAATGTTTTGCCCCTAATTTACTACTGAACAACTTTCTTCAGTTGTTATTTCTTTATTGTGATGTCTTTGAAGCCTCTAACATGTGATGGGATTTTCACTAAAAACCTTAGGAAAAGTGGTTTTATTAGGGGGTTCCCTCCCCCCCCCGCCCCCCGTATGCCTACGGAAGTACAGAACCCCTATGCAGTTAAGTGTTAATATTCAATTTGATGGGTTGACCATATAGGGGGGACGGTAGTGCACAGATCTTATGGGAGTGTGCAAATCTGGATAAATTATTATGAATTTTGGTACACAAGTACTTTTACATTGATAATCAAAAATGATGAAGCACTTGCCACACCCCTTTCATGGCCCCCAGCATGGCTTTCAAGGTTACCACAGGGTAAAATGTTTAAAATTTACGTTGTGTTGAAAAGCACACCATGATGTCGTCTGGTTACGAGGAGGATTCCAAAAAGGTATAGTTTATAATACATGTGACTTTATAGTTTAGGAGTTAGGGGTAAAAATCTGGAAAAAGGATTAAACAAAAAGTCAAAATTTTGGTTGTACATTGGTAAAAAAAATTAAGGGTCGCGCCAAATTTTTGAAATGTGGTTTCAAATGTTGGGTTTTAGCTCATAGAATGACATATAGGAATAGTTTTGACTATCTTAGTGTCTGGTTATTAACCGAAAATGGCGAATAAGTAAACAGTATGGTCAGCTATTGGTTTTTTATATCATGATTGTAGTGATTTGAGCCAGGTGATAGTTTACTAATCCACATGGCTGAAAATAAACAAAACCAGTGTAGATATAGATAAAACAAATATTGACTGCCTAAATTCGTGCTGTAGTAGTAAAAATATATCATTCGGTCAAAATTTAACTGTCCATTTAACTCGGCTTCGCCTGTGAAATAGAACAAGTCCAAATTTGACCTCCATGATATATTTTTTAATAATTCACATCTCGGCATTCAATATTGATACTATTGCTGTGACCTATTTTGTTGGATAAAGTGAAAACTAAGCATGAAAGATAGGAAAACTATTCCTTATCCAGTCGTAGCTAGGGAATTTAAACAATATTGCACCCAACATTATTGACTGACTCAAAGCAACTTTAACTTGCGACCCATGTACACACAAAAATTGACTTTTTCACCATTTTACAGTTTTCACCCCGTCACTCCTGAACATAAAGTCTAGATAGTGTAAAACCTATTTACCTTTGGGAATCCTTGTAACCCAGACAAAAAACCATGGGTGTGTCTTTTTAACCACAGTCAGCACATTTTAAGTTTTGACCCCTGTATAACCTTGAAACACAATCTGGGGGCCATTAAGGGGGGTTGCCAAGTGGGATTCAATCAATTTATGGTGATTATTCAATGCCTAAAGTACTTGTTGTGCAACATTCACAATTTTATCCGGAAGCGCACATCCTTACACTACAGTCCCCTTCTAATAGTACATTCATTTTCCACAGAAAGTTCTCAATGAACAAAAATTTTACTTCGTCGAATCAACCTGGGAAACATTACGAGCGTTTTAAATTAAAGGGGGATGGCCGATAAAGGATATTGAGTTTTCATCTGACTAGATTGGCCTTCACTCCAAAACCCCATCTGTTAAGTTTCGCGCCGAATTTCAGACAAGTGTTGTTTTTTTTGTGGGGGCGAGAGCTCTAAAAACGTGATTTGTAAGACCATAGAGTACTGTGTAACATTAATATTGGTTCGACCATAATGGGGACACATTTTTGCTCATAACTCCAACCAAACATCTTGGCTCTAAGATTTCACAGGTCAATAGAAAATAGTAGCTTTCTTCTGATCCCAATGTTGACCACTTCCGGTATTAAAATCTGGGGCTTATGTGGACGAGGCTATGAGCGACGGGCCATGGACCTGTTAAATATCATTAAAACATATCGATATTAATGGTAATGCTCATCCAGTTTCAGAATGTCACAATGACGCTCAACTTTGTGCGGGTGTGTCACTTAAGTACCTCCCCACTGTCTCATTACAATTGGATTGGCTACACAACAGTAATCGTATATTAGATGAATGAAGAATAACTGGCGGACATATTGGTATTACCGAACACAATAGCATTCCGAGACACCTCTTTAACAGAAGTTGTATCCCGAGTGGCCCCGTTTTAGATTTAGAGACATGCCATCCCATACAGCGCGCAACTCAAATAAATGAGCTCACGAAATGGGCTTGATTTTGTAGTATGTTATGTCTAGCTATCCACATTAAAAAAATTTAACCACCTACTTGAGTTTTTTTTTTTGGATTACCAATATGGCCGTCAGTACTCAAGTACGAACCCAAGGTTTTCCAAAACTCCAAGAAGCTGTGCTTTCAGTGTACAGAAGAGTGGAATTTTTTAAATACTATTATATTCCAAAGGACCCTCTATATTTGGCACTTATAATATTATTTGAGAAGAAGGCCTTCGACAGCATCTAAATACCACCTGCATCCAGACTGAGATGATCAGGGAATTGATAACGCATAGTATTAGCATCTCGGTAGCTGTCAGCGACATCTAGAGGAAGGACAAAGCTGTTATCCCAGTTTATACGGAGAGCGACAGGATAATATTTAATGAACGAGTAGGAGGAAGCACAATGGCTGCTCAACATTTCAATGCCGCCATGGAAGCCGTTGGCTCGACCAGGATAATAAGGGATAATGCCAAAACATGATTTCAAGAAATGTAAAAAAAAAATTTATCAAATTGGGTTAAAGATAAACATTGAGATTACCAAGAACGTAAATTTAACAGTTTGTTAAAAGAACAAACTAACATCACAAAAACGTGATGAGATAGAAGGACGATAAGTGGCTAAAAAGAGTCACGATCACTGGTAAGTCCCCAAAAAGAGTTACGGAGCTATGGAAAGCTAAACGACGTGATGCAAACCAAAAGCTAACCAACATGGCCCCTTAGTTTCAAAAAGAAGTTTTCAATCAGTGTGATGACGATGGCGTGGTTTGTAGATAACGGTGATGACGATGACGATGGGATGCTGATCCATTCCCAAATGTTTATTTATAACTAAAAAGCAAAAACAATATGAAATTATGATTAAAACTTACCAGCATTCTCTCCTTGAATCGAAAAGCGTGGGAACGAAAACCTCTCATGCTTGAATTCATCAAGATGGGAATACCAGGGTGGGTCGTCATCAGCACACCTGTAATAATGAGCCAATGGTTTCTGGAGAGTTAGCCTCTAGTATAGATTCGTTGAAATTAACAATGGGCTTTAAGGGAGCAAATTACATTTATATACAGCAGGGCCGTCGAGGAATAACAAGAAGGTAATATCTTTGTGGAAATACTTTGGGAAGGTCTGACGTTGAGTAGTGCGAGATTCCCCTGGCAGAGACATACACCTAATAGGGTCAAATGTCATAAAAGGCGTGAAAGGTCAAAGTGGTGTACCACTCCACACGAGTGTTGGGCGTGGGCCAGTGATAGTTTACGCATAGAATTTTAGTAGCCACTGGATAAGAGGAAGCAAGATACAACTTGTTTTAAAATGTTTGGGATGTAGGGAAGTTTATCCCGGCTTTTCATTATCGAAAGAATTAAAGGATTATCGGGGATTAAGAGCGGAAAACATGAAATACTCTTTCCCAGAAACGAACTTTGACATTTGATCTCACATCAGATCAGATGTAGTGCTATCGATTAAGATCCTTTGGTGTCAGAGTCATCAAAATTGGAAGGATTAGCCATAGGGACGTAAAAAAAGAAAGAACTCCCAAAGAAATCGATCCAATATCTGACATTACTTCAGTCTTTCTGTTGAAATGTAAACGTCTATTGATCACTTTCCCAACGTCCGTTACTCTGACCTTGCCCTTGCATTGTAAACCTGTGAACAGGAGTTATGATAGTAACGTAAATACTTTCAGTTTCGAGCACAATAGTGACTCGATATAGAACACCTTACCCACTCAAAATGAAGGAATAGTGGTGCAATTGCCACGGGATCCTTCTGTAGGAGTAGGCCCAGCAGGATCGACAAACAGATCCAATTCGTTTACAGTAAACAACATTGGCAGGGCAAGATAAGTATATATCCCGACGTTGACGTCTATGGGTTAGTCTCGGGTTATAGGGGCGCTCATAAGCAACGTCAGGATAGATATCAACTCGAAAGAGAAATTGCCGTAAGACACGGGGTTTGTGAGGTTGGCCAAATAGTGGTTTCTGCCATTGTCGGGTGCCACCGACCATCGATGTTCACGTAGTGTTGGATGATCGGTGAGTCAGGATATCGCCATTTTTGAGGGCCGTACGGAAACCATGTGGGCCATAAGATGTGTCTGAGTTAACGAAATTATTCTTCTATACTAATGTAATTACACCAACTTGCAAACCTAAATTTGATATCGTTTAAAGTTACGAAATATAGTTGGTTTAAAATAAAGGATGGTCAATATATTGGTAGAGAGTAAGGAGGACATCCATCGTTTCATTCAAGTACAAGGTGTGTCATTGGGGCGTCATTGGTACGACAATCTGTTTTAATAACATAATCCCTAAGTAGCCCCCTCCATGACATATATTGATGTGTCCCTAAGCTTGTCAGAACTTGGGCCTACTACGTGTATATAATCTGATGCGGTCTGATGCTGTCTTGTCAATTCTTTAATTCCTAAACAGTCATACGATTGAATATAAAACGTCACAATAACTTCAAGTATACTTAATTGTGAAAATCGTTTCACCAACTGTGATAAGATGTAAGAATAGCACTATATTAGTTTTAAAACCAGAGGACATACGAACACACTAGTAAACGTCACATGAAACTTTCAAGTATACACTCGTGGAATTCGAACACATCTTTAAATTCTTTCTGCCGATTACCGTAATCCCTGAACAGAACCGTGAGAGGCGGTTTACTCCATATTCGACGTCAAGACGGTATTAGGAAAGCGCCCCCCATTTCCAAACTTGATTATTTTTGACGAGTACATTGGTAATTGGCTAGAAAACTACAGTGAAGGGTTAAGTTCAAAAATGCTTTTTTTGTCAGAAAAAAGGTATTGGTATGAGAATAATTAAAATTCGGGGGGATATCTAAGATCTAATCAACTGCTTGGGAAATGTCCCTCTAATATGAAATAGCGTCATTTGTAGGGCCCACGGTTCAGGCAATTCAAGTAGTTGTCATTTTTGTGACATGTGGTATTATAAAAACGCCAACTATCTCTATAGGTCTTTATATACTTTTAATCTTAAGGGGAATACTTTTTATGCCGTCACAAACTGCATGGTAGGAGATGACTGAGCAATCGCACGAGCATGACCTAAGATGGCTGTTTTAATCATGTGAATGCATTGTTATGCTGATTTCGGAAAGCACAATTTTGGAAAAATGTTTAAAGGAAAAAATTAAAAAGTTGATCTTTTGACAAATAGAGTCGTTATAGCAACTTCAAAGTGCCTAACACACGTCACAAATATTCAATACCTCATTTGAGTTTGACATTCATGGTAATTGTTGATATTATGCTGGTTCACACCATACGCAGACGCTACGCAGTCACTATCCAATAAATGTTACCGTCACTGGTGTGTCAACGGCACAACGGATGAGTTGAGTATGGCTGTCATGTTGGTTCATCACAATTACAGATTCAAAGCCTTAAACCAAGAACCAAAAATCATTTTAATTGTGTCCTGAAGTGAGCCTGAAAGTGACGTTAAATTTTGATAAGGCTAAAAATTTAAAAATAACAAGGGACAGAGACCCATAGGTAGACTTATACATGTATTCCATTTAAGTAGAGAATGGAATATTAAAATAAATAAAATAGTGCCCTACAGGAATACAAAGCCTAACAAATCATAGTGCAGAATTTATCAAATACAGAATGGAAACGCAAAAATGCGTAATAAAGGTTTAACGCAGGAAATTTACCACTCATAGTGTGGACACAGTGATCTCCTAAATAACTTGCATATGAAAATTTTTATTCGTTTAAATTTATTCAATAAAATAAACATTTTGCTGAATTTGGAAATTAAAAGAGTGAAATGCGATTTTCTCAAAAATATACATTCTTACAGTGAAAACCAAGAAACCATAATCATTTTTTGGAATTACCACACACAGAGTGGCAGTTAAAAGAATTGTCGGGTCGAATTGTAGTAATTGACAAACTGTATTTCGACTCCCGGTTCAAGTGATATTCACTCTTTCTGAGATCTATGCGTATTTCGTTAACCTATTATTCATGATTATAGACGAACATAGCATTAAACGCTATAATATGCTACAACCTTGAGTATCGTTCGTTCTAATAAAATTGCAACGTTGGAACATAAAATCTAGTAAATTACTTACCAGGTACATCTTATGTGGTAAACGATCAACTGGCGGACATCGCTACCGGTGGACTAAGATGTGGTAATGTTTTAATAGAGAGAAAGGGAAATAACGTGTCCTGAAAACGGCCCAATGAACATATTTGAGAAAATGATAGGGAATAAACCACATATTCTTCTTTCTGATTTAATTCTTTTTAACCTCTAAAAAGGACTTACAGGAAAGGAAACAAAATATCCCGCTTTGGATTGTGAGGATTTCAGCCATTTATTTACGTTACCCAGGGGCCAAAAAAGAGACCACTTACACATTCTATAATGAGTTAGTGACCAGGAGGAGATTTTTTAGGATAGTGAATTTCTCTCTAATTTCATGGATCGGTTGTAGACACTACCGAGAACGTTTGGAAGTTTATTGGACAAACAGGTGCAAATGAAAAGGAAAAACCAGAAACCTTGTTTTGAACTGCTACATCGTAATCGTCCCATAGAAAACCTGGCTTGACTTCTGTCGTGCAAGAAGCAGAAACTACTAAATCATTAATTTATTACATAAAGACGGTCGTATTCGGCTTATTCACTGCAGGTGTGATCTTATACATTGGTAAGCATTCCAAATAGGTAAAAAAAACCTAGGTTCGAGAAAAAAAATTGGGGGCGCTTCTTTTGGAAAATTTCCTCATGTCTCTTTAAGCAAATTATGGTTAAACTCTTGTTTTATTCGTTACCGAAGACGCTGCGCAATTGTTGGAAGGAACAGGACTATTTGGTTCTTGCCACGGAACCATGAACGGGGGAGTGTTTTACTTGTAAAATTCTTATAATGACATCGCAGAATATGGCAGAGGCTTTTGATATCCATGAAATTAATCCACAAAGTATACCACTTTCAGCAGCCTTTGCAATAAATCTCATAAATTTGATGTGTATAATTTCAGTCACAAAAGTATGTAAATAACAACAAACAAAATGAAACACTGTCTTATGTTTAGATTAAACCCTGTCTTACAAGCCATTTGTAAAGCCAATGATATAGGCCCCTACTTTTTTTTTTCAGTCCGCCGCGAGCGGATTTTGCGCATGAAGCGTGGTAATACCTGATCTTGGTTCAAACTTCGATTTTCGCACGCTCAATCGATCATTGCGACTGGAAGTATATCATGGCTTAACCCGGTTTTCTCACGAGAATTCGTTATAAAAACCCTAATGCTATGAATTGGATACCAGTAGATAGCTAATTGTCCTCCTCTAATAGTGATGCCAATGTGATTACCAGAAACCTAGGTATAGTGTCGCAGGACGCCATAAATTGGACGCAATCCAATTTTGCACCAATGGATGCACACCAAATTTCGAATGTTTCAGCGGGTCTTGCTTTACAAACTGTTAAATTTCAAAAATTCAAAAAAATTATTTTTGGGCAGCTGCAATATAATAGGTAGTAAACAAGCCCAACCCACCCACCCACCACCCACAAACTTTGACGGCAACCCAAACCTGACTGGAAGAGGTGAGAACAATACCTAGAAGCGTTACAACTCTTTTAGCGGTTTTGAGCACATGAGAAAGTTACTAGAGGTGGTCCCTCATCCCCCACCCAAACCCTACAGTAATAAGACGCGGGTTAACGTTGTTTGCCCCAAATTAAATCCGATACACGTATTCTTGATATTCTTAGCATGGACCATACCCTGGCAGATGCCTAGATGAAGTTCACCGAGGAGTAACTAGTGTACCACAGGAAACGGTAAAAGTCAAAACCATATCGCATGTCCAAAACGACATGTGCACCCGAGTCAACAACTCCTCGCACAGCGCACATTGTATCGTCACTGGTCTTCAGCAAGTTCCAATCAGTCATTGACGTGGAATCATCGTATACCAACCCGTTGACATTGGTGCAGTTGGTTATCACGTTTATGTAATAATTGAATGGAGACGAATATGTCATTCGATGGACGGAAAGGAAACATTGTTACCGTACATTTCAATCGGTGGCACGAGCATCATTGAAGGGTCACCACCACCAGTGGAAGTACTCCCTTTCATATATTGAACTGCTAGCAATGGGTTGTCTGACGTAATTGAAACCATTGTGTCTCCTGCAACATCTCCTTCGTACCAATCCTCTGCTTCTAGTTGTATGGTTCCTATATTTGACACAGTAACCACAGTCTTTTGGTTTGTGGACAACAGACGATATATGTAACCAGACTTTAGTCCCATGAAGGGTGCCAAAATGAAGCTCCTTCCCCACATTTCTTCCGGAGGAAGTATTAAAAGTAATTCATCATAACCACCTACACTTCTTTCTGGAACTTTGCTAAATATCCCTGAAATCACAGATATTTTAGCATTCGCTTGTATTATAGTCCCAGTTATATCTTCAAAATCTTGCCCATCGAATCGAAAGCTGTTATACGGTTCAAGTAGAACTGAATGGCGCTCACCAGCTTTGGTTGTTATCTGAACGTGTGTCTCCATGCCTAGGGAGGACACACAAAAATGTGACGGACACGTTACAAAATAAGGTTTATATGAAACCACACGATATACGGACCCAAGCTGTGATGATGGAAGAACAAAAAATCCGTCAGAACGTACTTCTTCATTCTCTATTCCATGAACAGACACCATTCCTGAGGACCTGACGATGATAGTCTTGTTTTGTTTTCCGCCATTGCGTTCAAGACGAACAGAAGATGGTAGCGTGATATCCGCTTGTTGGTATCGTGATACGGTAGCGTCTACTTGGAACCCAATGCCAGGAACCGTAATGGTTGCGTAGACAGGATCCAAGGATAATGTAGTAATAAACACGCGAGGTGGGCCACGATGAAATTCAGTGTGATCAACATGAGGAATAGCAAAGACAAATTCATGTTCTTCTTCATGAACATTCGCACAACGGTCTGTGAATTACAAAGTGTAAGTCAAAAGATTTTAGAGAACAATGTAAAAAAACGACATTTCACTCCAAGAATAACGACATACAGGGTGTCTATTTTGTTTGTGGGTGTAATTTCACTTTGTTTTTTTAAATTGTAAAGAACATTTTTTAGTAACTACCTTTCTTCAAAGTGATGACAGACTAAGCTAAGCAAAGCGTGGCATGAATTCTTTCAGTCGGGATTTTACTCTAACGCCCGAAATGTTTTCAGTGGTAAAACTTTGAGCTTTTTCAACTAACATTGCTTGGCTTATGCGTGAACGTACGTCATTGTCTTCTAAGTTAATTAAACCTCCCTTCTTTCGTTGGAGAGCATGGCCTCGTAGGGTGCTTGCCTTTTGCGCAAAAATTAACCAACAAAAGCTCGGGTTCGAATCCCGGGAACTTGCTTGAATATTTATTCGGGTATAATTCATTTATTTGGATCTATATATACCAGCTATTGATCAAAACGAATACCGTCTCCTCCTCCATGGTTCACTTGATCTGAAAGCATCCCGTCATTCGGAGTGGACGTTTAAGCCGTCGGTTTCGTGTACTGAGAGTCACAACTGTACATGGCATGCAGCCAGATTCGCAATAAACGTGTGCAACCACTGACCTATTCTCCATCCGCCCAAGCCCTAAACTAATCGGGCCATGTTAGGAGCGTCCAGGGTTTGTACATTTTGTACTTCCACTTTGGCTGCTCCCAGTCTAATTCAGCAGCCTTTACGAGATAAAGTACAGTATTACATGCACTTTATTCCGTAAAGGGCTAGTACTGAATTCGACTGGAGCAGACAAAGTGGGGTCCCACAAAATGTACCAACCCAGCGTTCAGTTCAGTTCACTTCAAGTTTATTCATTATCATAAAATATAACAAAAACTGGCACAAGGGTCTGGAAGGATGTCCCTAAGAGCAAGCTCGTAATGTGGTCACCCTAAATATGTGCAAGGATACTGATTACAAACAAAAATACAGACAGAATGTGGTAAGAACTGGACAAGACCGTGAAGGAAAGACAGACATGTTGGCAGGTCAAATGTCTAGTGTAATGATACAAGGATAGGTCATCTTCACGGGGGTCCAGTGGGTTAATATGGCCAGACCTGTCCCCACGAAAAAAAAAAAAAAAAAAAGGACTGGATGCACGTGGCACGGATCACTTACCAGCTGAATAAATCCTGACACCACCACAAGCTATTACCAATGACTTACGGAGTATTCAAAGAAGAAGAAAAACTTCCTTCTTCCACTGATATAGCGTAACACAAAATTCAAGCAAAACAAAGAGAAAAGTAACCCTGGGTCCAATTTTACACCATTCTTCAAATTGATTTACGACCAACTTCACAAGAGGGTTAAAAAAATTGCATGCAGATATTTTGGAGTTTTAAAATCAGAAATCCTTGTATATATTTTTATTGTTTTGTTAGAAATGTAACGATTTTATACATCCTGTAGAGTGTTAATTGATTCCGTGACTACAGGTACATTTCTTTCGATTCAGTACAGAATTTTTAACGGGGGGATGTTTAAGTTCAGGAGATTTTAAAGGTCTTGAGCATGAACCGTGAGATGGTGACACTTTGAAATGACACCACCCAAGAAGCGTTTTCCCTAATATGGGCAATCATAGCATTATAGATTCTAACGTCTCGAAGGGTTTCAACCTAGAGTTTTTTAGATGATAAAATAAACTCTAGTGTTTGATCGCTAAATATGTAACGGCAAAAGCACAGATACAGAGTAGTTCAGGGTTATAATATATATAGTTGCGTAGAAAGCTCATATTTCACATAAAGTCTTCAATGTACCATTGTAACTCCCCGCCAAAAAATCCGAACGATAAATTACTGTATTAATAAAGGTATGTAGGTATGTAGGTGAATTATAATAATAAATGCCAATGAGCGTTGTTCGCGTAATGTGTTTGCTTAGTGACCTGTGTCCGTAATGCATTGATAACGAAGCTTGATGTGGAAGTTTGAGAGATTTATCCAGCTGGCTGGCGCTTCATGTGAAAGCAAGTTTGAGCACTTTGATGCCATTTCAACATCGTTCGGATTTTTTAGGCGGGAGTAATATTTATTGTGTTTAGCAATTATGAGCAATGTTTGAACGCTTGGATTTTACGTGCAAATTCTCCTTGCCCTGATTTATGGTCGCTTGGTCGGTCGATCGGTCAGTCGGTTGCTTTGGTTTGTGATAATATACTTTTACGTAAGTCTAACTCATAAAACAGGAGAAAAATTACTCGAAAATATTCGAATTGACCCAATTTAAGAAGCAATATGTCAAAACATTTTAAAGGCTGTAAAAATTTAAAAATCTTAGTTTACTTTAGAAATCTTGAG
>JAMKCH010030008.1:0-29634 GCA_023653785.1 Ophioderma brevispina
CATCAATCAGCTTCTGTTAAATTACCTGTGCATTAACTCAAAACTCCTGAAACTTCCCATGCAAAAGTAATATCATCAAACATTCATACCCTTGAACATCGAGGCCATGGCTACAGAGCTATGCGCCCTTTAGCCATGCGCAACGATACACTCTAATATCCAAAACAAGCCCTATTATAATTATTATACACCCCGAAAACATTGCACTCCGATTTGAAAAAATTTGGATTTACTACTACTACAGCCTGGCCACAATCCAGGGACACAATAGGAAAAGGGCATAGCTTAAATAGGAGAGGGCATTATATATATTGTTCAGTGTGTAAAAGGTTTGGAAATACCACAAAGATGTGCAGTCGGGGTTGCAGTGTCAACCATGCTACAAAAAAGCTAAATCAGAATACACCTAACAGAGGGTGTTTTGAACCCCAATCCAAATTACAATGCCAATATGTTGACGATATGGTACTTCACTAAGCACATGTTAGTACTTAGAGATAAAAGTGTTCAAGAAGTTTAAGAAACCACATAATATTATCCCGATCATGATAAAGAAAATTACCTTATGTGCTAGTGCCTTGCGGCTAAATGAGTGTAAAAGTCAGGAATTTTATGTGTTAACCATTAGGATTATGGTTGGCTCCTGGATTTTTGTGGTGAAATATCCCAAAACTGGGCAGTGTGGGGTGGTCAATACAACCCTCTGACACATAACCCACCGCATTTGAAGTTGTGCACAGCGTGTAACAATCTACTCTTTGAAGAGTTGATGTGATATTATTATTGGAATGAAGTGGTTTGGGACCCCCAATGTGGTAAGTCATGACCAGAGAGTTCCCACAGCTTTAACCCCTGGGCATCTTAGCACTATTGTGATTGGTCACGTGAGAGGTAATATTATGTTAATGAGCCCTCAGAGATACTGGTGGTGGTTTACAAAGAGATATAGAAGGATTTTGATTGGAATCAGAGGGGCTATCTTTGTGGTGTCGTCATGAGCCAATCAGACAGATTGGATAATGTGGATGGCCATTTTAGTGGACCCCACCTTTGGGTGGACCCCGTTTGGTGACCAGGCCTCCACACGTTCCTGGTTATAATTATATACACACACACACTTCTGCGTTTCTGCTTACAATACGGCCTATGATATTTTGCACGTCATATTGAAAATGTGCGAAAACATTGTGGGTTATCTTAGTGATGGTGAACATGCCTGATGATGTCTTGGAGGTCTATGGATCATTTTATATCCAAGCTTAGGGGTTTCCTGGGTGAAATAACGATTAAAGTGGCATTTTTAAATGCTGTCAAGTATGGTTTACATAGTAATGGTCGTGGGCGTTAACATTTACGCTCAACATTTATCATTTAATGACTGATACCAGCTTACACGTCCTCGCGTTTTCTTGTGTTTGGTGTATTTTCATCTCTTTTGTCCTTTGAATGTGTATTCTTCTCTGTCAGCTACTGTGTACAATTGCATGGTGTGGCTGTCCCGTACAGGTGGTAGGTAACGCTGGAAGGAGATGGAAACATCCAACAAACAATAATTTTGCTATCAATTTCCAACAAATTACTGTGCACAATGGTGGGGTCAAAAAGTGCAAAAAAAAAAGTCAATCCCGGGACGATATGCAACCAGCTTGCATGCATGGTTCACATGGTCAACCATGTTAGAACTGTGTTGACCTGGCCTACTGTGCTTTGATCATGGTCAACCATAGGTTTGAGAAATGGCACCACAGGAACCAAAACCTATTGTTGAGCATGGTTGAACCTATGGTTGACAATGGTTGAACCTTGGTTTGATCATGGTCAAAGCAAGCTCAATGACCAGGTCATGGTTAAATGACCATTTCTCAAACCTAGGGTTGACCATGGTCAAAGCCAACAGTTGACCATGGTTAAAGCACAGTTTCTATCTTGGTTGACCATGGTATTAAACCATGCTAGCTGTTACATTCACCGAGTTAAGTGGGGTCACCCAAAGTGGGGTTTTAGCCAAAGTGGGCACTAAGCAGCCACATCTGATTGTTATTATAGGGTAATAGTGCCAGGGGTTAAGGATTTTAGGATTTTTATTTTTAGTATGCGATACTTCACTAACCAGGGCCTTAAGCAGGGGATTTATTGGGGGGTTGCGGGACTTCGAAGTGGGGACTTTTTGGGACATTTTGGTACAGCTTTGTTTACCATTTCATCACCAAAAAAAGTGACTTTCTTGTCAAAAATTTTTATAAATGTTGGGACCTTTTATTAAAAAAATCAGCAAAGTGGACCATTTGCCCGTTTGTGGAATTTGGGGGGCGACCGAACCCACATGTTTACGGGGCCTGTCACTAATGATAGTTTTGCATAGGGAGAAGATATGCCAGCCGTTCTCTCTTCCACCCGTACCAATTTTCTAACTTGGGAAAAGTGGCCACCGTATTATTTTTTTGGAGCATTCATTTTATCAGTAAGGATCTACCATTCACAAGGTTTTTTTGTTTTAAAAAAAGTTGAATGTTATCATGATTAAAACAGGATTTTTTTTTAGTCAGTGTTTGTTAGATATGTTTATAAAGATGGCAAAAAAAAATTTGAACACAACTTAAAGGTGCATCAAGAGATTTCAAATATCAGGTGTCCCTAAAAAAAAGCTTTCTATTCAAAAATATCCCATGTGAAAATGATTAAGCTGGGAGGAATCATTTTCTTGGTACAAAAATGGTGAAATGAAATTCTAATTACAATGGAGCACATACAAAATTCAGACCATGTTTTATATTGAAATTAAGCAAATCAAAATCACCTTTGATTTTCCACTTTCAAGGCATTTCTGAGCCAAATACAAGGTTAGTAAGAAATCTATTGGGGGTCTTATCTATTGAAAATCACTACAGATGACACAATATATGGATGCCCCCAAATCTATGATTGCCACATGTTAATCTAGGTGCAAATGGGTGTAACTGTGATACAAAAAAATGCTCATAGATGATTCGATATCGATAGTAATAGTGACACCATTTGCGATGAATCACGAAATAGCCTCCTAATTTATGCGTATGACGTATGACCGCCGGAATGCGTCGCGACATAGTGCCACGTAAGACCGGCGATCCCTGAGTAAATATTTCATGCAGTATGCATCCACTTCGGTGATCAAGTGTCCTATACTCCTATCCCGATTTATTTAGAATCCCTGCTTAATTTTCAAGTTAAAATTTAAAAAGTCCTAATGTCCCAGATGTCAAGGCATATCCTGATATAGCCTCAAAATGCAAAAATTAGCATAAGGCAGCTATTTCTGTAGCCTTTTGTTATAAAACATATAGAGAAGCGAAAGATGAAAGAAGGAGATGGTTCAAAAGATAATCTGTTCAACTGCTTTTTATCTCAATCGGCCTAAATCCAATCGATTGGATCAAAGACATCAAAGACATGCCACTACTGCTGGAGAAATATTACATACACGTGTCGTTAAATCCCAGAAATATTCCAATTACCCAGTTGTCAATGGTATTTTGAGTATACAGTGAAACATACTCTTCTGCATCAGTGGTATAAAGAACGTGACCCCAAATTTTCAAAGCATTTTTGGCAATTGGACGTGGGCGGAACCAGCGGGGGAAGTGTTCCCCCCCCCCACACACACAAAAAAAATTTGGAAAGGGGAGCAAACAAAAAAAATGGGAGGGCAAAAAAGGAGGAAGGAAAGAAAAGAGGGGAAAAAGAAGGGGAAAAGAGAAAGAAAAAAGAGGGGGAAGAGAAAGAGGAAAGGAGAAGAGGAAAAAGAAAGAGGGAAGACAAGAAAGGGAAGAAGAGAAAGGAAAAGGGAGAAAGAGAAAGAGATAGGAGAAAGGCAAGATTATTGTAACATCAAACATGTGAAAGTTGTGCTCTGAAACGTACTTTTACCTTCTAAGATGGGAAAACCCAGGAGCTTCATTTTACAGGCGAGGCCCTGGACCTCACATTTGTAGACCTTCGCGCAAGTGCTAGCACATGTAATCATCCACCAACTTGTACAGGAAGGGGGAAAAATGCTTCAGTTAGGTTGGTTATCCCATGGTTTGGACCATTTCTGGATTACAAAAAGGTATGTGAGGTGTATTCAAAATAGCAATTTATCTATTAATTAATCATATCATTTACAGGGACTAACCAGATATTTTGAAATAAGGCTAAAATAACAACATCTTTTTCGACCCCTCAAACCTTGACTCAAAGTCAGCTTACCCAAAAAGGGTCCATTTTGCTCTTTTCTTTTGTTACAAAGTCACTGTTTTCCTTTCCTCATTATTTTGCAATGATTTAAAATAACTAAGGTTCAGAACATTACCAGCAGATATCTTTTAGCTGGGAAAATTAATAAACTTGTTTTTAGTGGAAGTGGTACCCATGCTTAACTAGTTGTGAAACCTTGGAACAATTACTTCAATGTCCATCGAGCGGAGCCCGTTAAGTTTCCCAAACAATGAGCCGTTGAATGAAGATCCCTGGTAATCGGATTTACAAATTGAACCATTTCCTTCTTTCTCACCATCTCACTTTCTCTAATTATATGCCTTATACTGTTATTCCATAGTGAACACGGCCAATTTTCTCATGGTAGTTTACCACGAAGAGCTCTTGTTACCACGCAGCTACCACCGCGAGAACATGGATTAGCTACACATACGTACACTCGCCGGCCAGATTCCGTGTATTTTTGCCGCATAGACGGATAGTGTACACATAATAGCTCTTTTCACCGTCAGCTTGGTAGCTACAGGTTACAACAACCGGCTCTCAGCGCGCGGTGTTTCTCATGGGCGTTATACCCTCACTTACATCACTGGTACCGATCTTCAGACTGATGATGACTCACATTCGTGTCTTAACCATAGACATTAGTCCTATCATGCCATGGTGTTCACGACTGAGGCTTTCAGCAGCTTGTCTTACTTTTTCCAATAGTCGCGAGTGCTCAACCACTACGAGTATGGGGGCGTAAATATAATCATAGTAAACAGTATTAATTACAGGTGACTATCTTTGGAATTAAGAGTGCTCATCCCTTACGAGAGCGTAAAATAATTACAAATATAGACCTCTGAAAGGCAAAACCGTCTCTGGTTTCACGGTATAACCCCACGTACGATCACTGGGTACCGATCACTCAACTTCAGACGGATGATGACTCACAGTCGTTTCTTAAAAACCCAGTAGACTGTATGTATATACATGCCTGGTGTCACGACTGAGGCATTTCCAGCACTTGTCCGTACTTTTCCAAATAGTCGATAGTGCTCACCACTACGAATAGTGGGGCGTAATATAACATCATAGTAACAGTATTATTTACAGGTGGACTATCTTTGGATTAAGAGTGCGTTCCGTGAAACTCAGAGTAACGGTTGCCCTTTCCAGAGGTCATACTTTGTAATTTATGTTACGCTCTCCTATAATGGATTGAGCACTCTTATTCCAAAGATAGTCACCTGGAAATAAAACTGTTTACTATGATGTTTATATTACGCCCCCCCCCCCCCACCACCCCCACCCCCCCCCCCCCCCCCCCCCCCCCCCCCCACCCACCACCCCCCCCCCCACCCCCCCCCCCCCCCCCACCCCCCTCCCCCCCCCCCCCCACCCCCCCCCCCCCCCCCCCCCCCCCCCCCCCCCCCCCCCCCCCCCCCCCCCCCCCCCCACCCCCCCCCCCCCCCCCCCACCCCCCCCCCCCCCCCCCTTACCCCCCGCCACCCCCCCACCACCCGGGCCTCCACCCGCCCCACCCCCGCTCCACCCACCCCACCCCAAAGCACAAAAAAAAACCCCCACCCCCACCCCCCCCCCCCCCCCCCACCACAACCCCCCCGCACCCCCCTTCCCCCCCCCCCCCCCCCCCCCCCCCCCCTTTTTTTTTTTTTGTTTTTTGTTTTTGTTTTTTTTTATGTTTATATTTTGTTTTTTGTTTTTTTTTGGTGTTTTGTTTTTTTTTTTGTTTGTTTTTTTTTTTGTTTTTTTCTTGTTTTTTTTTTTTATTTTATTTTGTTGTTTTTGCTTTTTTTTGTTTTTTTTTTTTTGTTTTTTTTTTAAAAAAAGTAAAAAATTTTTTTGTTTTTTTTTTTTTTTAATTTTATGGTGTTTTTTTGTGTTTTTTTTTAATCAATAGTTTGTTCTTGTTGTTTTGTTGTTTTTGAGTTTGTGTTTTTGTTTTTGTTTTTTTGATTTTTTTTTTTTTTTTTTTTTTATTTTTTTTTTTTTTAAAAGCGGGCTGCTGGGGGTAGAGGGGGGTTTGGGGGCGGATGGAGGTGTGTGTTTAAAAGAAAGCAAGGGGGCGAGGGGTTTGGTATACGAGTTTAAGGGGACAGAAAGGGGCTTTTGAGGGGGAAAAAGAGGGAGTGGGGTGTAAGAGAGCGAACACAGGAAGGAGGGACGCCTAAAAGAAGCAACCACCGGTGGGTAGGCGTAACTGTTTTTTTTGTTTTTTTGTCCCCACCGAGGTGACATCATGGCCCACCCCACCCCTAGGGCCCACACCCGAGGTTGGTATGGTCCCCCGGGACCTGGCCAGCCCCCCCCCCCCCCCTTTCTTGTTTGTATTTTGTGTCTGTTGTTTTTTATTTGGTTTGGGGGGTTAGGACTGAGGTAGTTTGGAGCCCCGCCCCCCACCCCTCCCCCACCCCCCACCCCCCCGCCCACCACCCCCCACCACCCCACCCCCCCGCTCCCCCCAGTGAGAGACCGCCCCCCCGCCCCCCCCCGCCCCGACCTCCCAGCCCAGGTTGCCCCCCCGCCCCCGGCCGCCCCACCGCCCACCTCCCGCACCACCCCCCCCCCCCCCCCCCCCCACCCCCCCCCACTACCCCCCCCCCCCACGCCCCCACCCCCTTTTTTTTTTTGTTGTTTTGTTGTTTTTTGGTTTTTTTGTGTTTTTTTTTTTTGTGGTGTTTATTTTTTTTTTTTTTTTTTGTTTTTTTGTTTTTGGGGGAG
The DNA here is from genome assembly GCA_023653785.1 of Ophioderma brevispina. NCBI lineage: Eukaryota > Metazoa > Echinodermata > Ophiuroidea > Amphilepidida > Ophiodermatidae > Ophioderma > Ophioderma brevispina. The sequence continues at coordinate 6,967 of JAMKCH010030008.1, forward strand.
GATGCTAGAGGGAGGTGATAGTAAGTTCGTTGTTGTGACACCCGGATAAAAGAGGTTTACGATGAGAGAGGGCTGGAGGCTGAGAGAGACGGCATGTTGGTCATGGGGACGTTAAGAAAGGATGAACCCCCCCCCACACCAAAAAAAACAAAACAAAAAAAAAAAAAAAAAAAAAAGGGTGGTTGATCAACTCTCGACTATTTGTAAAAGTACAGACAATTGCTTGAAATTCCTCAGTCGTGACACCATGGCATGTATTAATACCGTTCTACTGTTAAGAAACACTGTGAGTCATCATCCGTCTGAAGATCAGTTACCCAGTTTATCGTAAGTGAGGGTAACCGTGAAACTCGAGTAACGGTTGCCTTTCCAGAGGTCTAGTCTATACTTTGTAATTTCTTTTACGCTCTCTCCTGTAAGGGGTATTGAGCACTCTATTCCAAAATAGTCACCTGTAAATAATACTGTTTACTATGATGTTATATTACGCCCCCCCCCCACGACTCGTAAGTGGTTGAGTCACTCTCGACTATTTGGAAAAGTCAGACAAGTGCTGGAATGCCTCAGTCGTGACAACCATTGTGCATATTAATATACATACATGTCTTCTGGTTAAGAAACGACTGTGAGTCATCACCGTCTGAAGATCGGTAACCCAGGATCGTACGTGAGGGTATACCGTGAAAATCAGAGTAACGGTTGCTTTCCAGAGGTCTATAACTGTGTAATTATATATATATATAGATAATATTTAGTTGCAGTTTTAAGAAAACGTGAGCCCGATTTTCTTCACAATTTCTTAAAGGGGCATTTCGTGATCCACACCTCGTCTCCCCACTTCCTAAAAAAAGTTGAGATTTTATTCAGCTGAACCGTTAGCCTTATGTAATCCATGTGTACCAAAATTTACTTGCAAATTCGGTCGATGTGTGAGAAATTTGCAATTTTGTATTTTTCTGTCCGTAAACTGCAGAAATTACGGACAGAAAATTACAGCCCAGTGCCTATGGGACCGTGGGAACCAAGCATTTGCTCATAACAACCAAACGCGCACTATGCGGGATCAACTCAAACTTTTGGGGAATAACTTTCTCAAGGATTATCTAGTTAAGCAATAATAAAACATAAGTGCTAGAATCACAAAATGCACCTTTAACAACTGATCAATACATGCTAAACAAAGACCAAGTGTATAGTGGTCAAAAAAAGGGGGCGCCCCCTTTTTTTGACCACAATCAAAATGGCGTCGTGGTAACTGTGAGGTAGCTTGTTTATCTCATGTTACTCTCCGGTTACTGTCTACACAATGTCCACCTTCTATCCCCCTAGTGGTTAACTACAGGCAGCATTATGGTAGGTACTATACAGTAGACACATCACTGTATACCTATAACTGTGTAAACTTTGGAAGCCCTCTCTTGCAGCTACTGCATCTCAAATAGCCCATTGTGGACTGTGTAGTAGCTGCCACGGGTATACAACAACGTGTAGCTGCCGTATAGCTACCACATGAGTAAAGAAAACGGCGTGCATACAGCTATTGAGCAGGATAATTGCTGTACTAATACACCAAGAATTCAATTCAAATGACGGTAATTGACCAATAACAATCAAAATTAAAACACAATGGTATGCAAAACAACGCACATTGGTTTACGATATTTTGACATTCACAAACCCTGATGCAAAGAAATCTTGCATGAAAGCAATCATTATGATATGTGGGTGTGTGATGTGTTTGTTATATGCATATCATCTCTGCTCTGTAGGAATTTTCAAGAAGTTATATTTTTTTATTTATAGAATTTTTTTAGCAATCAATGATCAGAGTCATAGAGCACACAATTGCCATGATAGACACAAATTTTTTCATGCTTTCCAAAAGGGGCATGCCATCACACCACACTTGTCAATAGCAGAAATGGCTTGAGAATTTTAATATTTTATGAGGTTAGAGGCCATTTAGGAGGAGTCAGCCCTCTAGAAACCTTAGTACATTATAGTACCTCTCCCAAAGGTGAAATGTCCTGGTCCCCAGGATGGACTGGATCACCTCGCGCCTCAGCAATACTGCTGTGTGAGATTTATTGGAGCAAATTAATTGACCGGATGCCCCTTCCTGACGGCCAATCCACATTTTTCGGTAGTGGGGCCTAGCCTTTGGGCACCACGCCCACCATGCAAGGCAGCATGCGCTTGCTGCCGCCATTAGCTCTTCCGAGCTGACGCCCTTGTAGGTAGATTATTCTTTTTCATTCTAGCCAGGTACCAGCTCCCCCTCAACATCAGTTCCATTGAAAAAACGAAACCGATGGGTTTGTTCGGTTTAGCTGCCGGCCTACTCGGCCCTGTTTACCAGAAACCAGTAGCAGGCCCTTAAAGGACACCTGACCTGACAAACTGTACTTACACAAGCACCTTAAACACGTATTTCCACTGACTAACACATCCCTAAAACAGTACTTTTTTTCTGCTTTTGTTACCCCTAAACACGTCCAGCAGCCCATTTTGTCGTTAAACAAAAAAAAAAAAAAAATAAAATGTTTTTTACTTTTTTTAAAAAAAAAAATAAAAAATTTTTAAAGTTAATTTTAATAATCCAAAAAAATACCAAATCACAACTTAAAAATATAACTAAAAATATATAATATCACCCAACAAACTAAGATCCAACTTTGATCTACCCACAACTCTCGCTAATAATCCATCCTTTGCTCCCTACCATACTCCCTACGGGTGGGGCGGGGGGGGTCAGGCGGCGGCGCACGAAACAACCGCACCGCTTAATAGCCCTCCCCCCCGCCCTCCCTACCCCGCCCCGCGCCCGAGCCCCCCAAAGACGCCGCCGGGCCCCCTGGCTCCCCAACTCCCTCGGGGGCTACCTTCTTAACCGCTACACCTCCTCTTCCGGGTGGCTCTTACTCTCTACTCCCTCCCCCACCGATCCCCCCTCCGCTCTCCCCTGGTCCGCTCCGAGGTTACTCTCTTCCTTGCCCGGCCAGCCGCCCGCGACCCCTGTAAGTGTGCAAAACAGGCGAAGAACGCTCGGCACGAAGGTCGGCCAACCTTCACCCCAGCCAGATAGAAGACTTCTCCCTCCTCGACCCACGTCCCGCCCCAGACACCTCCCGGTTGTACTACCTCCCCCTTTATTTTTGCTTTGCTTTGCTTCCTCATTTCCAGTAATTTTGATGATTTTGATCTATGCTTAAAATGTATGTGTATTACATACACTAACCTTTATATACACTCACATTCATTAAAAAAACCCCTTTTTTTCATAGTTTGCTTTTATCCCCCTAGCTTGAAATGCAGAGGGGGATACTGCGAGAGCGTGCGAATTGTCCGTATGTCCGTGTTCCATTTGGTTAGGTTTTCTTTTTTTTTTGCGTCGCCTTTGAAAAGTTTTCACGTCGATCTAAACCAGACTTTGGGGTTAAGGTGCATTAGGGGTTCCTTCATATGTTGATGATGTCCAAAGGTCATGGACAAAGGTCATATGAGGTACATGTTCCAGACTGCCATCTTGCCATGCAGGGGGATGACGCAAGTTACTTGCAGTATTTGTTAAACTCTCTACAATGTATGTGCGTACATCGCTTGTTGGCAAAGAAACCCTTGTTTGCGTTTTTTGTTCACGGCATCATTCCCTCTTTGAACCAAGTCTCACCCCCCTCACTCTGGGGTTTAGCATTGATTTACGTCTTGCTAAACATTGACATTAGATGTTTTTGATGTGTCATGGTAAATCTGTATTGGTCCTGCAAATGGTGATCATAGACAGATAATTGGCAATCTTTTTCTTCTTATTAAGTTATTTATTTCCAAGATTTTTCATACAACCTCCTCTTCCTACCCCACACACTTCACATCTATATCAGAACTGGAGCAAATAATGAAAAGTAAGAACAAAATTCTTACCGGTAATTGTAAACTTTGCTATTACAGTAGGCAACAAAAAATTATAACGATGAAGGAACTTATTCTAAATGAGCTAGTTTTTCCTTTCAAAAAAAACCTGCAGTGGGTAGCGCCAGGACAAGGGGTGGGGAATTTCCCTCCAGTTTGCCTGCCTTCCAAACCCCCCCCCCCCCACCAGAAGAAAATTGACGTTTGCCGGCCAAAAATCAGCAATTTTGGGGGGCCAAAGTCACATACATTTGGGCAGAAATCAATGATTTGAGCCATAATTTGGTACAAAAAATCTGCAAAATTGTTGGGTTTGTTTTTTCCCCAAAAAATTCACTGTTCCTCGAAAGAATCCCGTTGCTGCCACTGAAGACATGTACATCTTCATAAGATAGCAAAAACTACCTTTGCTTGGGCAGCTTCACTCATTCTAATTTGACATGTTCCCAGTAAACAACCTCATTGAGTTCCCAAACTTTTACACATCCATTAAATTGATGGGGTGCCGGTTTTACCGCCGACAACTCGGCCCTGGACAGGTAGTACTGGTTACCAGGATACCAGTAGCAAGCCCTAAAGGAAACACTGACTTGGACCAATTAAAGAGAACAAAGATATTGTAACATATATTTTGCATGGAAATAAAGATTTGAGACACATGTATTGATCAAACTGCTTGTCAATTAACTTGCCAAATATTGTTTTTTAAACGCTAACCATTAAATGTTGTGAGCTTTTTTAAAACATTTCAAAGTATTTCCTAGGAGGCCAAACATATGTTGCTAATGTTTATACTTTTTCTATATCGGACAGAATAGTAATATTACAAACTTTTTTTACAGTATCCTTAGGCAATTGTTGTACTATAGTATAAGCTATAATCGTTTTGTGGTTTTTTATCTTTTTTATTTTTATTTTTTAATGTATAACGGTTCCGGAGGTAAAAGGTCCCTCTGAAATCCCAAAGTAATACAACAATATTTTAAATTTTTAACTATTCTCCTCCAGGCAGCAAGGATGAATTTTATTATCTTTTACTGAAATGGCCAGTGCCCTTTATATTTTTATTAATCCTTTTCCTGGAAAGCCAGTGCCACATTTTTTCAACACTTGTGTGCAATGGCCCAACCCCCCAATGGTGAATTTGCGTATATGTAAATAATATCATTTTTAAATGCCACCCCCGCTAGGAAAGCGTGGCACCCCTCCAGGCCCCGTTGCGGGTGGTGTGGAGGGGTGGCCCAAATTCCAAAAAGGTCCAATTTTTGCTGATTTTTTTATAACAGGTCCAAAATTTAGAAATATATACGAAAAAAGTCCACATCTTTGGTGTGAGATGTTCAAGAGTGTCCAGGCAAAAGGTGGTGGTAATTGATGAAAATCCCAAATATAACTTATGACATCTGCAGAAAAAAATAAGAACCTCAATCAAACCCGGAAGTAAGCATATTTAACTCTTACTAACACTACTACTCTAACTACTGTTTGTGTTCCACTGTTTTCTTTTGTCATTGATTTTCATGGTGCGTGAAAATGTTCTTTTGTATGGTGTCCAGGTGCATATACTAATTTCTTTCTTTGCGATTGAAATCCTAAATACCAAGGTCATGGTCACATTCAGGGGGTCTACACCTATGAAGTTACAATATGTTCTGCCACCAAAGGACACAGTTCAGTGGTTTGTACTTGTACATTCCTTGACATCAACTGACCTTGTGTAATCTGGGTATCATATATAATACCCAAAAACCAGGGAGTGTATTTTCTAAATACATTGGTGAATGAAAGCTACTGAACTGTGCCAAGGGAATTGAGATTTTACTAGCTCATAGTGACAGGTACTATAGCTATCTGTCTATACTGTGTTCACTATAAGATGAAACATGACCTTTGATAACATACATTGAGATAACACTAGGGAAGACCCAGGCGGTGGCGGCCAAGCCTCATTCATTATAGCAATTCACCAAAAATGTCAGAAAAAATTACAGCAATACGGAGTTCCAAACACAAACCAATTTGGGTGCTTTAATGTGGGTCGGCCATGGTTGTTCCCATGACCTACATACGTCCTCGTTCGTTATTAATACAAAAAAATTCAGAAATAACCCTTCCAGTGGAGTTGATTCTTCAACTCCAACGGTTTTGGAATAAGAAAATATTCCTTGACAACATATAAAAAATTCAGGATTTTTCGTCAAGATTTCGCTTTTACGTGTTAAACCAATGGCGATGTCTGAAATTGGGTTTTCTTGACTGTCCTCCCCTGGGAAGACCAAGGTCATAATGCTACCCTAGGGTAAATATACTTTAATAGTGTATTCATGGACCATAGAGCTAAATATAAACCAAGAGTGAAATCGGTGTATTAAATGGAATAGCCGCAAGCCCGTAACCGATTTCTCTCCACACACAGCGCGCTTGTGGTTGTTTCTGGCGTAAGCACACTTGACCTCGGTATTTCGTCACTGTTGGGGCGCAAGCACACGCATATAAAATCTGTGCGTCACGCGTTATGTCAGTGTTGCATTGCATTTCCCCGTGTTTCCATGGTCTGATCGGCTGAATTTTTCTGCAATACTTATGGCGAAACTAATCGATTAAAGAAATCATCCTCTAAAAAGATAACTGCATCCCTAATGCACAAAAGCTCCGGATGACCCCCTGTTAAATTTTGCTTAGGAAAAGAGATGTTTGAGTCCGTGAGATGCATGGCTATCATTTGTTGTTGTTTTTCACTCACTAAGTGTGATGAAAGTAAAAATACTATTACTCACGTTTCTCATAAATATCATAAGGACTTTCCAAATACAGACGATACGTACACCAAATATGGTGGTGCCCAAACTATGAATAAAAGAATTGCGATCTCATTATAATACTTTTGCGCCTCAATTTGTGTTTACGCCGTTCGGAGAATATGCGGGTCTAGCTTGCTATATTTTAGGTCCATGATTTCTGACAACAACTGGAGCCTCCATTTTACAAAATGTGGTAGAATATAGTGGCAAGAGAACGGGTATAGCTACTGTTTTAATCCCATGTATCTGTAGAGCTTTTTTCTTTGGGGTGGGGAGACTCCATAACATGGAATAGGGGTTTTTGGCATTCAAACCCATGAGGCATTCACGTGACGAGGGCTAATGGATGAGCACAGCCAATTGCTCAAAGATAGGGTTATAATTATTTGAGTGCAAATTTGCTAAATATTTACAAAAATGGGGGTTGGGGTAAATTTTTGTAAATGTTCTAAAAAGTATGTCTTTGGGTGAAATTTAAACATTTTTTTTATCATCTCACCGTTGGCCGTAGAATCCATGTGTACTAATCGTTACGTGGCAATTCGGTTGTAATATATGTTGAGAAATTCGTAATTTGGGTATTTTCTGTCCGTAAACGGACAGAAATTGCAGCACAGTGGTCTATGGGGCGTGGGAACAAACAATTGCTTATAACATAAAACTGCAAGATTGGAATCACCAAATTTGAGCTTTTCTCAGGATAATCAGTGGAGGGCCAAGTAAATAAAACAGACATGTCCTGGAATCCGAAATGCACCTTTAATAAATATTTATGCAAATTAATTTATACATATTTGAAAGTACAATGTATCATTTATCAGCTTTTCAAACAGCAACCATTAATTCGGGTCCCAAAATGACGGAGTGTCCCTTATTTAATGAATCTTGTGGTTTTTTTACTTGTATCACACATACAGGCTGTGAAAAATCAAAAGAAATGCAAAAGGAAAAACCATGTTTGCTTCTTCCCCAAACAATTCAAACAATCAAAACAAGTCACTAACATTGTTTAACCTAACGGCCCAGACGCATTGAGATGCAAAACGAAAAACGTGGTCCCATCGGAAATTTTCTCGTTGCTCCGGCGTCACAACTATTTTTTGTCGTGCAAATGACTCTCATTGCACCCATGTGCATCTTGGGACGTCTTTCCCCGAAATTGACGCGATGTTCCTCGTTGGCATCTGGGACGTCTTTCCGGAAAATGGACGCGATGTTCCTCGTTGCATCTGGGACGTTCTTTCTTCTGGAAAATGAACCGATGCTTCTCTTGCATCTGGGACGTCTTTTCAGAAAATGATGCGATGCTTTCATTGCGTCTCGGACGGTTTGGCCTGCTGCCGAAGGCGCAATGCTTCTTATTGCATCGCATGCTATGCTTCTCGTTGTATCTGGGACGTCTTTTCCGGAAAATGACGCGATGTTTCTCATTGCATCTGGGACGTCTTTTCCGGAAATGAACGCATGTTTTCTCGTGCTTCTGGGACGTCTTTCCGGAAAATGACGCGATGTTTCTCATTGCAATCTCGGCCGTTAACGACTGTACTCTACTTATTCCTGTGCTGGGAAAAGGTCCCGAGATGCAATGAAATGCAATTTTGTTTCTCATTGCATCTGGGCCTTTTAAAAATCAGAAATAGAATGCCTCTGTTGCATCTGGGACGAATGTTTGTGGCAAAACCACCCTGGTTTCTGGGTTAGGGTTGCTATCATCATCCTACATCATCGACTGCGCAGCAGGCGATCGCAAGTTCCTCCAGTCACTTCTGGTTTTGGGCCAAGTTGGAGTATATGTCTTTGTTGCAAACCGTTGTTTGTGTCCCCCAAGGGTTAATATATCCAAACTTCAAAGAACCATAAGCTAACTTAACATTACAACACATCATCAAAGCACAAGTTAGGTTTGCAAACCAAGTCTGTCCGGGTTACAAGTAAAAAAAACAGATTTCATTCAGTTACGAACAATGGGGTTTTTGTTTTAAAACTAATAAACAATAGTTTTTTAAATATATGTATAAATAATTGAAACATGTTTTCTTAAAGAACCTGGAATTGGGGGCACTTTTAGGGTAAAGTTTTGGGACACTCTGTATTTAAACATATAAATTCACACCCACTTGTATTAGAATTTAAAAAAACAAATTCCTCTAAAATCTATACTGAACTATATTTAATTTCAAATTATCAGCAATTCATAGAGCTGTCCATATGAAGTTTATAGCAACATCTAAATGTTTGAATTAAAGGTGTTGTTCCGATTTATTTTATTGTGTTTTCTCTACTTGATATGAGAGCCTGGCACTTGCACATACCCCCCATCAGTACCGTGAAAACCAACTTACGGTTTTGATGGTGGATGCAATAATGCTGTTCCAATCCACTACTGTGTTAATATTGATGGGTAACCACTAAAACGGTGGTTTTTGGTTCATATCTTGGGAATGAAATGGGATTTGAGGGCCTCAATGTCGATGAACGAGAATGAGAAAAAATCACCACGGCCTTTTCATCTAATATCAAATCGATACTACTCCCGGGAAATCAGTGGGGTCCAAAGACGATCGCAACACCGCACTTTTAAAGAATTTTGACAAATGATTGATTGTTGTCTTTAAAATACGTCATTTTTATACCAAAGTATGTAATTAATGGCAGCATCTGTTTCCCAAAAGTATTGCATATTGGCCATAAAACAAATAAATTAAAGGGCCATTATCCGATCAACTCCCCAGAATCTCAGATTTTTTTTACGAAGGGTCCAAATTTTTGGATCAGAAGAAAGGCTATTTTTCTCAATTACCCTGTGAAATTGTTAGGGTTAAAGGTGTTTGGTTTGGATTTCTGCGCGGAAAAATGTGCGCCCATTTTTGGTCTACCATGTTCATTTTACAGAGTGCTCTATGGGGATCACAAATCACTTTTTGGCTCTCACATCACACAAGTTGAAATATCGATGCAAAACTTTACAGTTGGGATTTTGGGGTGAGGCCAATTCTATCAAGATGAAAACTTTTATATCTTTAAATTGGGTCTCCCCCTTTATGCTTAAATGTTCCCAAAAGGTATTACATCTTGGGCCAAAAACATAAATTATGATATATTTATCTGCGTACATACTCTGATAGGGCCTACGGCTGCATAACCATAAAATGTACACCCAAATTTAGTACTAAATTTCAATACGACAGGAGTTTATATAGATTTAATAGATCTCACCTATTAAAATTTCTAGTTCTGCACTAATACCCCATGTGTCAATGTGGGAGGGACTCAAAATCCCTATTATATTCCTATTAAGGTGCAACGAGAATTTTGAGGCACTCAAATATGTGTCCATAATTAATTTCATCAGGGCCGTACGCAGGATGTTATTTTTTGGGGGGGGTGCGGTACATCGAAAAGTGGACTTTTTGTTAAAAGTGGACAAACCCCCTAAAATGGTCCTTTTTTAACTTTGAACATTTCATCACCAAAAGTGGACTTCTTTCCAAATGTCTCTACATTTTGGACCTTTTTTTATATATCAAATATTCAGGCAAAAGTGGACCTTTTTCCCCTTTTGTTGAATTTTGGGGTTTTTTAAAAATCCCCCCCACCACCACCAATGACATAAAATCAATGAAACCAACTCTGATATATTTTTGGAAGTAAATCTTTGATTACAGAGTAAAAAATGATGAGGCTACCTGCAAACATAAAAATCTCATGTGAGCCCATTCCTGAAATTTTTGGATGATTGGTGAGTTTTAAAGGGGCCTTAATAAGGGGTAACCTAATTGGTACTCTATAGCAATGTTTTAAATTAAAAATTTACAAATTATTAATGTACACTGTGCATTAAAGTCACTATCAGTGATTTCTTTTCTTCAAATGTAAACAAATCCCGTGCCCTCTATTACATACACGCTCCCGCGACTTTTTAGTAAACAAAACGTTCATAATACCATCTTCAAGACCGCATCCACATTAAAATGCCTTAGTGTCTGATTTTTTCCAAGAACATATAGCGGTGTTGATATGACCTGACTCAAGTAATTTAGAGACAAATGGGCATTTTGAATGGAAAAAATGCTGATTTGGCGTTAAATTGAATTTAATCATTTTTGTGTACAAAAAAAGCACTCACCATTTGGCCCTAACAATAAATTATGGGATATGGAACTATTTCTCATCACTACTGCTACGGACATAATGCTAAATTGCAGAAACATGTTGGCACCAACCCACTTCCAGATACCTGTATAGAGATTATTATAATTTATGCCTAGACCCAATATTTTTTGCCACCCCAAACCATTGCATCATTATGTGAGAGACTTGAAATCCGCCAACATCTATTCCTGTTAGTATTTTTTTTCCTACACAAACATGTCAATCATATCAACGTTTCACTGAAGGTCAGACACTGTCAGAAATTGGGCACAAAAATATAGCCGTGCGCGGTATGCAACCCTGCTCCCTACTGTGTGCACAATGGAATTGGGTCCACACCTATACGCTTTATGACCATAAAAGTGATATGAAGCGGCATGTGGTGATAAATTGATTTGGTTTGGTTGTCTGTGACTGAGCCACATAGTACAATCATATATTCTAGCCTCGGGCCGGCTAAATATACTCACTGCTGTATTTTTAATACAAAACCGAGAGCCTGACCCCACTATACCCGCTATAATTTGACTTACTCATAGAGTACCCAAGTGTATCATTACCACTGACAAGACGGCCTCTCAATTTTCACGAGTTTAATTTAGCCGCTCGGCGATTGCAGCACACGCACTGCGGAATCCATCCTCACCTGTTTTTATTAAGCGCCTGACGCCTGCCCTCACTCACTATCATTTAACCTGTTTTTGTCTATCCATTGCACATCAATCGGCAGCATCCAGCACATCTTCTCTTGCTTCCTTTGGTAACATTTTCACTGGAGTAAAAGTGAATTGTGCGGTTAAAAATCAAAATAATCCTACTGGCTCAAGTGGGAAGGTGTATCTGATGTGCGCTATGCTGGCGATTAAACGCTGTTTAGAATTTTTTACCCATATTTTTTTTAGATATTGCCGTTCATTTTTCAACCTGTTTGAGTGAAAGTCTTACATGTCTTTATCAATCCATCATCATTGCTAGGCAGTAATCTTTAAGGACAACTGATGTTGTATGAATTCATCTCTGTGTTTCACTGTCTGATTTAAGCCAGGGTTTACAAAACGCGCCAACCGAGCAGGGTCTCCCTACCCTGATGACATCATATGTTGGATTACAAAGCACAGATTATATAATCAAACTGCGGTTAAATCGACTCCCACTGCGCCGTCATCCATCATAATTTGCTTCAAAGTCAGTGAAATCCTCAGTATCGCTCGTAATTACCATCCTCTTTCACCCCGATTCTTGTTTCATTCTTTATTGCATGCTTGCTTCGCTGCATCTTGAGATTTGGAGAGCAAATTTTTTAGCATTCCTGTCCAATGTCTCGTGGAGTGGACTCACGACATTTTATCTTCTTATGAAACCCACTCATGTTTGCAATATAACACCAGCCTATCTTGCCTAGCCACAGTGTATTAATAAGTTGGCTATGGAGAAAGCCATATTAATCTCATAGATTTAAGATACACGTCTTTGTGAAGGAATACATATTTTGCACTGTCCTGATTTATACTGTCCTGGACTATTATCTGCCTAAAATGGAATTCTGTTGTACCTACTGAGAAAACCGACATGTTCAAGATACCAAACTGTAAGTATTATATAGTGTCATAGGTGTTGGTCTTAAAACAGTGATATATTTTTGTGCCCTTTTGGGTTCGAACTTGTTTTTTTTTTCTTATGTGTCAAATCACAGAAGGGGTTTTGCAAAATAGTCAACACAAGCAAACACAAAAGTATAGTATGTAAAAGACAACAAAGTGGTGTTTGTACTTTAAAGGTCACAAGAATTTCAAATAACATGTGTCCCTAAAATTGAAAATTCGATTTTGCACTGGTTGTAAATCTTTTCTATCAGAAATATCCTCATCTGAAGTATTAAGCTGAGCAAGGTTTCTTGTAAAAAATGTGAAATTTTCTAGTTCCTCTAGGAGCAACTATGAATTCAGCCTATGTTTTCCTATTGAAATACAGCATATACAAGTCACCTTTTGTTTTCATTTTAAGTTAATTCTGTAACCAATAAAAGGTAGGAATCTATTGAGTGTCCTAATCTATTGAATTCACTACACATCACAGAAATTGGATGACTTGAAATCTCTCGTGCACCTTTAACATGCACATAAAGACTTGTTGACCCGGTTTGTATGTGAAAATAGCACAAAACAAAAGACTAGCTACCTTTATGTGTGGTTGTTTTGTGTCCTAGACGTGTCTATGTGCGTGTTTGTTATTTAAGATACAATATTTTAAATTGTGTTTATATACTTTGTATGTTATTGAATATGTGACATCAATGTACACCTGTAGGAAGCATACATACATGTATGAGACGTATATCAGTGTACATTGAATTTTTTTTGCATAATTCAGTAATTTTAGTCTGCATTTGGTGTTATTTGGAAGAAACAAAATAACTGTTTTTTACACTTTTTAAAAATCACTTTTTTATAAGAAATTTTTTTTTTTTAAACAAAAGAACAAATACAATTCTTATAAAGGTTAATTATAAAAGGACTTTTTTGTGGGCCACAGAAAAGCATAGTAAAAATTTCTTCAATTAGCAGGAGTAGCCTTAAAGGCACTATCATGTTGGCTAAATCAGAAAATCAAAAAAATCATCAAATCAGATTTTTGCAATCTCTGTAACAGGCATAGGTGTCCTAACACACCACAAGTGAAACACCAAAAGCGCCTAACAAGACAAATCGGATATTTTAGTAATTGCTCTCCGTACGGACACTTACACAACACATAATTGAATGGCAATTCATATATTTGAATACTACTGTTTTTTTTTCTTATCGTTTTCATTTGGAAAAAAAAATAACTCATGAGAACTCTAAAAACTATCCTATATTTGTTAAGCTATTCCTGCAAAATTTCAACTATTTGTACTCTTTCGGAAGGATCAATGATATGCCTTTAAAAGGATAAGTCATTATAATCCACATAAGGTACCCTTTCAAATGAAAAATGTTTAAAACAAAAAAACAAAGAGTGAAAAAATGTGAACCTCCACAGGGGTTCTTCAAGTTTGGTTTGGGACAAGCATCAGGGTCCGCAGTGTGACTCATATGGCTAACCAGAGATGAGATATGGCGGCCCAAATTTAACACAAATTTGCCATTTTCCACTAAAAATCTGGACATTTTTAGCAATTTGGAAAATTTTGGCTTCAGAAGAAATTTGATTAATTTCCACAATTTTTTTGTTTTTTAAATGTTTGCTTTCAATTGAGGAAATTTGACTAATTTTCCAACCAATTGAAAAAATATATGAACCCATTGTATACAAAATTGGGCATGAAAAAAAAAGGACACATTGATATACCGAAGGCTGAACATGAGAGCCATGTCTGGGCATTCCCTGAATGGTCATGTGTTGAGTACTTCCAGGGAACCTCCATATGAATACAAAATGCATTTTACAGTAATTGTCCGCATGAACGGATGCCTAGCTGGGTTATCCTTATTAGGCACTATGAGCCAAGATAGTCTCAATCCCCATGGGCACAGGTCAGGAATTTCCATTCATTAGTGGATTAAGAAAATATGCCCACTGGTTTTGGAGTATGATTTCTTATACCCAGAACACAAGGTCAATTCCTGTAAATGCCTACATCTCACTGACTTTGGTCTTCAGTGGATAGCGTATTATACATGTAGCTCATGTAGGTTGCCTTAATCTCGGGAACACAAGGACAGCAATTGTTTTGATTTAAAGGGATTAGTAGCGATAATGCAAGTGAATTAAAATGTGGAAATTTTCTAATCAGGGACAATGTGGGTAAATTATAATACACTACTTCCATGTAGGAAACATCTACAGGAAATGGGCATCATATGACAAAATATGTCTTGATGTCCGCTATCACTATTTTGGGAAGGGTGGGAAGGTAAAAAATTGTTATTTTTTTGGTTTTTTTTTTGGTAATTAGCCAAAGTGGAACTAAAATCTAAATAAGGGTTCAATTTTGCCAATGTAATATTTTACTTAAAATTTTGGTTTAAAACAATTTGTAATTTTCAAGAACTGTCAAGTGCTGTTTTTGGTGCAATTAAAATGTGAAAATTATTAAGAAGAAAACCTTAAAAAAATCTTCTCTTTTCCAGTATTAAACAGGTCAGTTGGTGGAGGACAGAAAAACAATGTTTTTTTAAATTTGTGGTAAGTATAGCACCAAATTTTTCCGTGTTTACAAATATTTTATTTCCGTGTATGTTTCCATTTTCTAAAAGCAGCATTAAAAATTATGGCCCATTCCATAAAATTTCTTAATTTTCTTATACAACCTATATTTCTAAAATGCTGTTACAAATGTAAACAGCCATTCTGGCCATTTGTTTCTCTTTTCTTAAATGGAAAACTAAATTTGGTCTCTAGTTGTAAGCAATATTGCACTTTCATAATTGTGTTGGCTACCATTATAAAAAATGAACAGAACTCATCGCAATCTTGCAATATAAGTACTTTTTGGTCACTATAAACTCATTGCCTACTAGTTCAAACAAAATGTATTGAAAAAATGCATTGTGGGAAGAAAACTATACCTCTTAATATTTAACTATATTGGCAGGTTAATTGTATTCTAGTAAGCCGTTGGCATAGCCAGAGGGGGGTGCAGCTGCCCCCTGTGGGGAGGGGAATCTTGCCTCCCCCCTCTTCCCCTGAAAACTTAGTGATTTACATAGGCCATATACTCTACTAACAAAATTTTAGTAATATATAATGTCTGCCCCCCCTGAAAATATATGTGCCCTCTGTGACCCCCCCTGAAAAAAAAAGCTGGCTACTCCACTGCTAGAAGTAGTAATTACGAGTACTTTACGAACATTACTACACTAGTCATGCAGAATGGTGAAGTATTGTTGGCATTTTTGGTTGGAAAATACCCAAATTTGGCACAGAGGTAGCCATTGATACGCTAAACAAATCTGGTCTAGGGGCCAACTTAATTTCCTTTCATAAGGCTGTCATTGTTCAAAATGGCCGGCCACCCTATAAAAGGCATAAATATTGTAAATATGTGGTTGTAAAATTTTATTACATAGGTCCGAGATAAGACTTGGTTTAACTTATTTAAATCATCTTTCCTCTTAGTTCACCAATCGAAGTTTTGAATTCAAAATGGCGGTCACAAAAACCCCCAAAATTTGGTGCCTTAAATTTCAAGATGCTGGCCGCTCACAGGAAAAACTGCTTATTTTGTAGTTTACGTGCAAACCATGGGTTTCGTTTATTTTCTCAAACTTCCGGGCCCTCACATTCCAAACCTACATTTTATTGTTGTAATGCCAATGTACATGAGATCAAAATGGCTGCCATATTCAAAATGACTGCCAAAAAAATGGCAGTACTGTAACCTGAGATGTTAAAGGTAGTATGATTTTATATGTGTCATGGTAAACGATAACATTGAATCAACATTCTAAAAACCATACTTGGTGTCTTGGTATCTGGTTAAAATTTACATTTTGGTCGGTGTTGTTCACATAAATTATAGGCTGCCATTTCAAACTGGCTGCCACTATAATTAATAACATGCACTTAAAGGTACTGATGATTTTCTTGTCCAAGTTGTACCTCACATGTCCTATTGCACGTTACACCGTAATCTTTTATGTGCTCCCTGGGATGCGGTCAATGAGTAATTTCTCACGACTGTCATCATATTCAAAATAGCGCGAATTGTAACTTTGTAGTATTTAATACGGAGTTATTAATTAATGTTTACAATGGACCAAAATACCAGGAAAATGGATGTTGGTCATGTTTGAGAATTACTGTTAAAAATACAAAGTATTTTTGGTTTGTTTTCAGTCATTCATTTACTCATTATCTTCATTTTGTTCTTTCTGATAACTTGTAGAACCTCCATTATATGTATGGATGCACCCTTCATAGTTTAAGACTATAGCTAGCGGTAGTTGTTCAGTTAGTGGATGATGGTGTAATAAGCAGATACTAACAATCTAACTATCTATCTCCATGCACACATGAAGAAGCGGGATGCATCCAATACTGATGCTCAGGGATACCAAAGGGTCATGCTGCGTACTGTGGACACAGACGTTGTGATTTTTTTCTGTAGCCTTGTTCAGCCAGTCCAAACTCACTGAACTCTGGCTAGCATTTGGTTCCGGAAGGAATCGCAGATTCACACCAGTACATACTATTGCCCAGACCCTAGGACCAGAGAACTCTTTGTCTCTGCTGATGTTTCACACCTTCACCGGCCGCATGGGAAGCAAGCAAAATCTTCCCTGAATTGAAAGATTTGTTGACCTCATATACAACAGAACAAGGTCCATTGAGTCATTCCACCTACCTCAGATGCACTGTATCAACACTCAAACAGAGAAGCATTACAGGCAAGACATTGCTGGGGACAAGCATTGCTGCGAGCTCCAGATCCAGCTGACTAGGGTCGGAAAATTGCAGCTTCACAGTCCTGTATGGACAACCTTGCCAGAGGCATCAAAAGCATACATAGCCAGGTCAAAAACTGCTGGGTCCTTGTCTGTGCATTGTTGCTCCAACATTGGGCAAACACTGAATTCTGCAAGGTCCTTGTATGTGCATTGTTGCGCCAACATTGGGCAGAGCAAGAGATGTTCCATTGTCTGTGGTGCAGTTTTACAATTACAGGTAGTGTCCTGATCTGCTTCCAGGTAGCCCCACTTCTGCAAGGTAACCTTGGATTATCCGATTCTGGTTCTGAATCTGTTGAGACATCGCCATTCAGCCCATGAGGAGTCAGCTCCAGGTGGGTGATGCTCATCAGGTTCAATACCAATAGATGTTACTTGGTTGATAGCAAGTCTTTCTTTCCACAAGGCGACTCCCTTAAACTCCTTTGAGACCGTTTCAAGGGGTTGGTCTTTGCTTGAGAAACTCTCTCTGGATTTAAGGCGGTTAGCAGCTGGTCTCTGTCCAGACATAGGGTGTTTCACATTAGATATTCGGCATCTACGCTCTTGCATGCTCGCTACACTACAACAGATGTTTGGTGGAGTAATTCCTGCCTAGGATGTATAAGTTGTCCGTTGACATTCTGTGATAAGCTGGCAGGATGCATTTAATGCTGGATCAAACTTGGGTCATATAAGAGAGAGTGCGGTCCAAGGTAACTCCTAGGTAGACAGAATTATCCACAGTGCTCTCGGGGTCTTCCAGACCCAGGTAATATAAGCTGACGTTGGCTTACAGTTGGCGTAGATGGAAAGTTATATCTGTGTCTTGAAGGGATTTTGCACACGGCGCTCTAACCAACTGAGCTCTCAAGACTGCGGTTGGTAGAGGAACGATAGATATCATCTGTAAGTGTTAGGTCCAAAAGGCGGTCCATGCTTTCCAAGCATGCTAGTAATAGGAGGTCGCCGGTTCGAATCCGCCCAGGCGCACGTGTTTTTTTCAACACTTGTGTGCACTGCTATCTCAGCGGAAAGATTAAAAATATCCATCCTTGTCTACCTGGAAGAAACTATAGTGAAAATTTAAAAACAAATGTAAATTGTATACTGTAAATAATATATTTACGTTCTTTTTTCTTTTTGTTTGATTCTATCCGCGAGAAAAGCGAAGGACACCTTCGAACATAACACCTATAGATGATATCTACCGCTTCTCTACCAAACCAGTCTGATTAGCTCAGTGGGTAGAGCGCCGTGCTAGTAATACGGAGGTTACCAGTTCGAATCCGGCCAGGGCACATGTTTTTTTTTTAAACACTTGTTTGCGCTGGACATCTCCAGAGAAAGATTACTAACTATCCATCCTTGTATACCTGGAGAACTAAGTAGTAAAAAAATTTCAACTTGGTTGGGAGTAACATTTTTGGCTGTGTGGAAGTTTGTTGGATTACCTTCGCCGAAGCTTTCGGATGGTAGCCCAATTTCTTTTTGCCTGTTATGGTCAATCGGGTGGATCTCAATTAAAAGGGTGTGCCTGGTTTTGATTCATTTTCTCGGACATCTCCTCACCTTTAGCAGTTCTTTTAACTAAGAAAGGATCGGCTTCAAAAATGGTGGAATACCCTTGAGATCCTTTAGCACATTCCTGCAAAGGCATGGTGTTTCGTCCTACAGCTCTTGGTATGAAATCTTATTCAATAGTTGGGCAAAATTTTCAAATTATGGAGTTTTGGAGCAACAATCTTACGGTCTGTAGTTAAAGTGCCGCTTAAAGCATTGACTTAGCGTAGTGGAACAGGATTCAGAACAACTCTGGCTACACGGGTTAGAGATGTTTTGCCAACAATAGCTATTATAGCTCGGATTTAACCTCTCTTCCAATGGGTGCTATAAAATGATAGCGGCAGTTAGGGTCGTGAAGGTGATGTAGATTTGACGGTCTAACCATTCTTCCACAGTTGTCAGTATTTATTGGCTTCATTGTAGCCCCAATTGGGTACTATAGCTGTTGAAATCGCCCAATTGAAGAAATGAGGTTAGGGATTCCCGAAATTGAATGGGGGAGGGGGGGGGGGGGGCCTTGAAATTTACTGATGGAGGTTGCTAGAGTGATATAACATGGACAGAGCCGGTCAATGGTTGGGAATCGATGTTGTCAGCAGATAATGAGGTTGACGTCTACAAAACGGGGTTGTTTTCACACAATAGAGCATTCCAAAACGGTCGATGTGGTCTCCCGATGGCAAGGAATTTTCAGGAAAGTATGAGTTAGACCTTTGCTACACATTCAGGCTACCAACGTACTTCTGTGCAGAGTCAACTCTCTTTTGGGTGGTGGCAATTTGGCCATCATTTTGAATTTGCCGTAGAAGTGCCACATGATAGGATTCGTTGCCCCTGCAATCAGTTTAAAACAAATCACTAGGCGAGAGACGGGGAAATCAAGCTTTTCATTGTGTTACATGTGCCCTGTGATTTTTTGGACTGTTTGCTGGGGCAATGAATCGAATTCTCCCACCACTGGATTTACATTTTACAGGCGTATATAACAACAAACCCAACAATACCAAAAAGTCAATTTTTAAACCATTTAAAATTAAAAAAAAAAACAATTCAAGTGCACGGAGGACTCATACAGGAAGTAAGTGACACTTCTAAAAGTAGTGGCCATTCGAGGTGTGGCAGCATCTTGGCCAAATTATATGGAAAGAAAGCAATTTAACAACAAACCTTAAATGGTTTCCTCTTAAGTTGATGGGAATTCCTTCCTTGAGGGAGTTATTTCAAGATTAAGAAAACATTCGTTTCTTGATAATCAAAGGATAAGCTTAAGGACAAATTAGCCGCCATTTTGGATTTTTGCCGCCATTTTGGATTAAAGTCTGAAAGTCTTATTTGGTTGATTCTTAAGGTGATGCGAATTCTATCTTTAATGCCACATTGTTCAAAATACAACTCAGGGAATCATAACAAGATCAAGAAAATCATTCATTTTATTGATAGACAAATGATATGCTTCAAATTGGCCGCCATTTTGGATTTTCTGCCGTTTGGATCAATTTTGCCTATGTAAACAATGAAATTACAAGTGGGAGTGTCAATCCCCCCAGGTATTTGCCCGGTTCTAAAATGACACGAACACAATAAATGAGTAATTAGATCATATTATAAATGTAGAAGCACGTAAAAACATGAAATTTTAACAGTGGCGGCCATTTGGAATTTGGCGGGCCATCTTGGAAGGAAATTAATTTGGCTCCTAGACCAGATTTATTCAGCTATTCAAAGAGCTACATCTGTGCAAATTTGTACTTTTCACCCAAAATGCACAATAGGTTGATTCTTGCACAATATGCATGACTAATCTTACAATTGTATGTCTGAAATTAATATGCAAGTTTTGTGTTTGCTCTACCATTAAACACTTACAGCAAGGTAGTACGAATATGACTAGCACATTGGCCTCTCCAAAAATGTGTAGAAATGCAGTGTAATATATTGTCACCAAAATAGTAAATCAGGGTTCAGAGGAGGAGTCAGTTCCAAACTGAAAAAAGCTCCAAAATAGTTTGTAAGAACTCTGGCAGTATTTAATATGTGGTTTCCAAGAAATTGTATTTGCACTGCTCTGCCAAAGGTCATTTTTTATTCGGAACCAAAAGTGTACTAGTGTGTGCTCTAAAAAGTGTATTCACAGCACACACAAGACTTCTGTGCTTTTATTTGTATGGCGTGGGTCATCCAGATTAGTGACAATTTTCGAGATTCAAAGGGATTCGATTCAATGAGATTTTGCCCAAAATTATGCTCCAGGGGACTATATGGTCCCGGACAATATGGTGCTGGAGCATAAGTAATTCTGGAGAAATATTCTCAGTCAATTTTACATGCACTTATCCAGGACCATATGGCACAATATGCTCCTGGACCAGTATTTGACTTCAAAAAATTTATCCACTGCTCCAGGAGCGTATTTGCCAAATGCTCCTGGACCATTTGTGTATTAAAATATGCTCCAGGAGCACATTCAGCATTTTCAAATATGCTCTTGGAGCATATTTGACTTAGAATATTTTTCCATATTATTTGTACTCCAGGACCATAGCTCCAGGACCAAATGGTCCTGGAGCATAATTTCGGGCCAAAATCTCATAGAAGCTAGGGATTCAATCATGATGTAGAGTGGTTCATCAGGAACAGTGGTGTACCAAGGCAGTTGATCCAGAGGGTGCAAAATTTGCAAGTGGCCCCGCCTGAGTCGTCTCAGCCATTTGCTCCAATTAAGTCTGAACTTGACAAAATGCGGGTGTAGTGCACAAAAATTGTCGAATTTACATTAATTTTGACCAAATTTAGGCTGAAATTTGTTGAAAATTCTCGAATAGGGAGGATTTTGGAGAGAGCAACCCCCCCAACACCCCCACCCCCGTCCAGAATTAGTGCGCAGTGAGTACAGGACACAGCAATTGTGAGAATGTAAAGGAATAGGAGAGCTGTTGAAAATTAATATGGTAGACAACACTTGCTCTTTTGGTGTCTATTTTGAGACCTCCAGTCGACATCACTTCAACCAGCAATATTCAGATTAAAACGGCAATATATTTCTCAATATGAGCTTTCAACGAAATAGCTCACAAAATATAAAGAAGTGTTGTACTTTATCTTAAACAATTTGCATTAGAATTGCAGTGGTGGTGGCAGGGGGGAAAATTTCCCCTAATTTTTTTCTTCCCCCAATTTGCCCCCCAGCTAGAAGAAAAATGACAGATTTTTTGTCAAAAGTCAGCAATTTTGGGCCAAAATTTGTTAAAAAGCTAAACAATTTTCCCCCACCCCAAAATTTCACTTTTCCCCCTTTTTTTTTTTTTTTTTTTTTGTAAAAGTAAGGTGTCAATTTGAGGCTATTTTAAATATATACACAATCATGCTGATGGATTATCCACCTGAAAAATAAAACTAGTTTAAAATGGTGTATAATAAAATAATAATAATTACAATAAGTGATGAATGGGGGGGGGGATATATATGCATTTGTTTTTAATGAGTTTGCATTATTAAAGAAATTGTATTTAAATAATTTGCATAAATTAATATTCATACCCATTGTTTATCATTTGAGAGAATTAAGTGCATATAATTACCCTATTTTTATCTGAAATTTGCCTCAATGTCAAATTCTATACCATAAATTAAATTTGAAGCAAAATTCACCCTAATCCACATTTAAGAAAGTAATAATAATAATCATCATCATTGTCATGTTTATAGTACCTTTGTAGAGGCCATGTGCTTTATTTAAAAGGAGCAATTATATCAATTATTTATGACAAATTCAATGTATAAAATTCTATGTTAAAAAAAGAATCATATTCATATACATCAAATGTATGCAA
>JAMKCH010030009.1:0-17235 GCA_023653785.1 Ophioderma brevispina
AGCATGGTTGTGGACAACACCCACTTCATCTATCCACTAGATTGCAATCAAACGAGACTGCCATTCCATCATTGGTATCCCCGAGGGTGAGCTAATCACTCACCACACATCCAACCACTTGTTCCATGCAGTGGCAGGTGAATTTCACTCTTTTCCACCGCATGTTTTATGGACAAGTAACCCAGATCTCATCCAACTGCTACCTAGCTCTTTCAGTTGATCCTCGCCTGCACTCAGTCAGGTCTCATGACCTTGCTGTGAAGTCCCAAGGTCCAACTTTGCCTCCCACAGAGTCATTGTCCCATTCTCTGAGGCTTATGGAATGCCTCTTCTGCCTCATGTAGCATCAACCAGACTTTGCAGAGTTTTCAAAGCGGAAGGTTAATCGCTATCTTCGCGCCAATCCGTCGCGTTAACTAATTAGATAACTGCTGTTAATGCATAGATTAGCCTTGACATAAAAATCCCGTAGGATTTTGGCTAAATTGATTTTCTTGCTGATTTTCATCATATTCAATCGGGGACTCAGACTCGCAGCAAATGACGGGTTCAATTTTCAGACTGCTGCCTCCTTGTGGGGGGGGGGATGTTACTACAGAGAATTTGAACTTGATTGAAATTGTGTTTTTAAATGTGCATTAACATGTTTGTCTCCATATAAGGAGGATTAGAAGAAATGTTATTTTCCTAGGTTCCGACCTAATGCTCAGATTTGTTTGAAACTGGTGCTAAGTTGTTTGTACCAGGGTGTCCCTCAGAACGAACGTTTACCCTCCAGAAACTGGCCATTTTTGCTTACTTAATGAATTTCTTTATCCTGTTTTAGTTTTATATATTAAAATATGTACTTTTATGAACATATGTAAAAACAAGAAAGAAAACGGTGACAAAATAACCAAACATGACTATTTATCTAAAAATGATGCAAACCTATTTGGTCCACGGAGCAAAAGGAGCAAAAACAGAAAACTGTACATTGAGTACATTCTTGATTTGAGCACACGTCGTCACTCATATTTATTTTTTTCACATGTATTGCCTAAAAAAGCACCTGAAACATTCACTTAATTTGTTCTTCCAGAATGAAGTGACCTAAATCCACTCCTCGTCTCCCATCTAATGCAAATATGAATTTGGTTAAAGTGCACTTTTTAAGAATGGCATTGGTGCGTGATTCCTACAATGGCAAGTCTCTTGAACTGCCTCTTGGGTTAAAGGACAATCGTTCATCGTGAATGGTAAACGTTTTTCTCTCAAGTAGGTTTCCCAGTAAGATGACAATGGCACTCAAGGGAACACAAAAAAATCTTGGAGTCAATGGCAAGACTCTAAAAGGTGCAAGGAGGGAAGAAGATTATGGTCTTCAAAGAACAGGACAATCCGCCTTAAATAATGCTGGCAGTGCGTAGATAACTGAATCAATACACGCTAGACCAGCAATGGACCTTGGAATTGAGAGTATTTGTGCCATGATTTTCTCTTAACACTTTGCCCGGGTAACCGGGCTAGAAGTGACCCAGATTGCATTTCCAATTAATATTCTGAAAAGCTGTAGCGAAGCCTTGAAAATCAGAACTCATTTTGGCCTAAAAACGAGTCTTTCAAAGTTTTGATTGATTGTACTGTTGCCTCTCCGTAAAAATCCCCACGCACCCCCTGAGACTTGCCAATTTAGTTTTTTGAATTTTTTCGCACTTCTTTTCATTCGTTTTAAGAATAGATATGCCTACCTTTGCAAAATCTGCCCCCAAAACCCCAAAAGACAATGACACCATCTGGCATCTCTCCAAACTGATCGTGCCTAAGTCCAAGATTGAAGATCAAGTCTATATCAACGTAGCTAGTACTGAGCACAAGTAAGTCCGCGCTCGCTTTAGATTTTTCTTTAGTGAGAAGCGTGAAATTCAGCGGACAGTCGGACGCAAACCCGTTCGATTTTTCGTAACTAATTTCACATTTTGGAACCTTGGAATTATATTTTTATAAATCTGGAATAATCAGGAACTACGTCAACCAACTGTTTTGCCGATATGTGTGAAAATGAGAGCAGACCGCAGAATACCTATGATACCATTTTACTGGCTGTTGTGACACGGCCGTGGTATCAGCATGCATGGCGGGATAGGCTTTTGTGTGTAATTTGAGCTGTGTGGTGAACTTATACGATGTCATACAAGTGCCGGCGGTAAATTTCAAATAAACCCTGCATTTGTAAGATTTGTAGTTTAGCTACTCATCTACATCGATAGAGGAACCCAGCTTACACAGAACTCGACATGAAAAGGGGCCCAGGACTTGAGAAGAGTAAAACATAATAACAATAAATATGAAAAATCCTCTTATCAATGTAATTAGCTGTAGTTATGCACAAAGCAGCTATCGATTTTCCAAGGTTATTAATCATACCCCACTGGTCCAGCAAAGTTTTACAACAACCTTTTTTATGTTTGGGATAATTGCATCCATAGTTTCCTCTGCTATTGGTAGTCATGGACAAAGTAGGTTTGGCATCATTTTAAAAGGGAATAGTCATTGTTTGGTTATTTTTTCACTGTTTTCTTTCTTGGTTTTCACCATATGTTTTAAAAAGTACATATTTTCAATACTATAAAGACGCTAAAACAAGGATAAGAATTGTTAAGTAAGCAAAAATGGCCGTTTCGGGAGGGTAACGTTCTTCTGAGACACCCTGTATTGT
This sequence comes from Ophioderma brevispina, assembly GCA_023653785.1. NCBI lineage: Eukaryota > Metazoa > Echinodermata > Ophiuroidea > Amphilepidida > Ophiodermatidae > Ophioderma > Ophioderma brevispina. Next base: position 2,699 of record JAMKCH010030009.1, read on the forward strand.
CCCTCATGGATCCAAAATGTATTATTTTACAGTGTGTGACATTTGGCTGGCTAATTAATAGCAAAATGTAGCAAGGGTCTACGTGGTCACCAAAACTTTCCCTGGATGTTGCAGTGGTGAATTCACCAATAGTTAAAATGCATTTGTTTCAGTATGCAAGAGGAACATTTGACCCCACTTCACATCATTCGGAGCATTTAACCCCATGGGTGACCATCAACCATCATGGGACTATACCGTGTTACTAAGTTGGACCTAGGCAAATATATACTTTTCTGATCCCTTATAAGGGACAAACGTTGTTTTCATGTCCATTAAAACACAATTTGCCTGATTTTAAATTTTTCCCTGTAATAACAACCCTCCCACCTTGAAGAAGGGGGGGGTGGGGAAGTAGTTCATGTACAACTTTGATCCCATCATTTTCTGCAGTTTGGTCCCTATTGAAACCCAAACCCAACAAAATCATGAAACAATCCTACATGGAATACACACAAAACCCGATTCCAAATGAACCAGATACATGATTCTTAAATCCATGGCCCGACGCTAATAGCCTCGTCCCCAGAAGCCCCAGATTTTCCAGAAGTGGGAACTTTTGGCATCAGAAGAAAGCTACTATTTTTCTCTTTACCCGTGAAATCTTAGAGGCAAAGGAGGTTTAGTTTGGGAAGTTAATGAAGCGAAAATGTGCTCCTTTGGGGCGACCAATATTAATTTTACACAGTACTCTATGGCTTACAAAATCACGTTTTTAGCTCTCGCATGCAAAACGGATTGAAATATCGGCACGAACTTTTACAGATGGGTTTTATCCTTAAATCGTGCCATCCCCTTAATGGGCCACCCCCCTTTAAGAAGCTACGTTAAATGAACTTGTTTCCTAGCCATTTGATGATAAATTATTATTAAGCTAAAGTTAAAGGCCCTATCAGTATTTGCTAAATCTTAATCAAAAAAGAAATCTCCAAAAATCATGATGTTTTCATGGGGGGGTTTGTACCAAGTGTAGTTTCCTAACTTTTCTGCAAGTGCGAAAGGTTTAACAATTAAATGCAGCCTAATAAGGACAAAAGTGGAAAAATGCTTAAGTCATTACTGACACTTACTGCACCCCGTAATGAAGGAGATTCTTATTTGAGCATGGCTGTTTTCTTCCTTTAATTTATTTTTTACAGGTGCAATAAATAACTTATGAGAATTATCAAACTTATCCTTCCTTTAATTTCCAGCCATGTTTGAATAATTTTTACGCTTTCAGGTGAATCACTGATTAGTGTCTTTAAGTCTTAGCATTATAAAATGCATTGCAAGTTATTGTGACAATTTTAAAACAAATTTGGTGTTTTGCATTAATTTGGTATTTCTGTGGCATAAACTTTCTTACAAACATGACTGCACTCAAAATTTTGTGTCCCCAATGGGAAGCCTAGAATTACGATCTCTATCTGTACATGCTGAAGGACAACTTACAATCTTCAGGGGGGGTAGGAAACATACCAACTCAACAGCAACGCGACTTCAAATTGGCATCAATCCGGCGTAACCTTGAATGCTAGTTCTTTATCAAAAGACTTAAGAGTACCCGGTAGGGGCGCTCTTTACGCACATCGACATGTACTTGACTAAAGGCGAGAAGCTGGCCACAAATATTAAAATCTAAAATGAGCATTTTTTTTAAATTACGTGTTTCAGCGAGGTTAATCCACTAACTTGAACTGGGATTTTGAAGTCAATAATTTTTTTTCACCAAAATTATCATCATATACTAAGATTATTTAACAGGTTAAGAGGTGATTTTGTAATGTCACTGAAATAGATGCCATAGTAAATGCACGTACCGATTCCCCAAGTACCGGTTTGGAAATCCCCAATGCCCAAATTCGAGCAGATAGGGTCACCTTACCCCCTTCCCCGCAATCAGGGGTGTGATGGGATGGATGGTAAACGGGAACCCGAGGCCCAGGGGAAAATGTCAAAAATCAAAGGAAGGGGTCATTAGTAGATTTTGAAATAAGTGAGACCTTTCATTAAAAGTTTTAGGTATGTCCATTCACCGTGCGAGGTAAAGAAAATATTTAATGGCCACGGTTAGAAAAGTTTATGGTGCTCATAAATTAAAAGTATAGTAATGTAGCTAGTAATAAATTGTGAATAAAATGCATTGGTTCACATCTAAGAGAGCTTGAATGTTTTTATTGAAGTATTCAGGATGAAACAGCAAAATATTCATTAAATGTTGTTATTTGAACATAACTTACCGTTAACACTCCCCAAAATCTTTATCACAGTATGGAGAAAATTAATGTATTCTAATCAATGCACAAATAATACAACTAAGTTGTATTTTGCCATTAAAAAGTGGGCCAAACTGTATAAGTGCATCTAGCACAAAGCGGATTTGACAAGTCCGATCATTAAAAGACCATTGTAGAACTGAATGTGTTCAGTTTCCAGTAAGCGAATCTATAAAGTAACTTTGTACCATGGACACATATGTTTTGTTGATGGCAACCACATAGTCTCCACATGGCAGGGGATGAACATCACACCAAATGGATTTAGTATGGGAGTCTCACGTAATTTGAAATCTTCTATAATTAAAAAAGAATGTTAAAATTTGCTATCCAAACTCGAGTTTATACTCATTTGAATAAAATCCCCCATTTTCCTAGGTGCCCACATTTGCAATTCCAAGGCAAGAATTGATTGGTTTATGGCGAGACATACAAATGCCAAAAAAACAGTGTTTGGCAGAACGCAGTAACCTAAGCATTCTTTTTGATAGAAATTACATTCTCATGACCAGTATCAATATGATTCCATAATTAAGAGCACTAGAGGGACACTGATCTATACACAATGGATTGGTTACACAACAGTAATTGATTTAGAGAATGAAGAAACCTGCGGACATCTTGGGTTCTACGAACACAATGCATTATAGAGACACCTGGATAACAGGATTGCAGAAGTTATATTCCGGGTGGGTGTGCTCGTTTTAGAAAGTCAGGGGATATGGTCAAGTTACGGAAGCCAAAATCTAAATAATTTTAAAATATGCCCTATAACAAACAGCAAATACCTGCGATATAAAAAATAAACATGAAGTACTTAGGATTATGTTGTTAGACACAATCAAATGCATTACCGATACTTTTAAAGTGGGAACATGAGTCAATCAATATGGCAGCCACAAAAGTGAATATTCTTCAAAAAAATACTTGACACAAATTGAATAAATAGTACCTTTAAGTATAACTTATTGTGTCAATGAAACAATTAGAAATGTAACCTATATGATCATAAACAAGTGAGACCAAAAACGTAAATAAAAATGGGTCAAATTATAAAATGGTGCATATATGTGAAAAAATGTAATTCCTATGGATTTTGACAAAATTTGCACCATATTAGTTTTATTTCGATTTGGCAGCATTTAAAACAGATGAAAGGTATGGTGTACATGGTTAGGATCAAAGGTAAATTTCTAATGCATTCAAGAATTGATTTTGATTTTGATGCCTTGTAAACTTGTCTGTGTCAAGATTTTTTGAATATGTTCACGTTTTTTTTGGCGGCCATATTGATTGACGTCATGTTACAATTTTAAAAGTATCCAGAAATACATTTATTGTGTCAACACATAACCTACAGTAACTTCCTGTCTATTTTTATTGCAGGTGTTGCTGTTATAGGGTCATATTTTAAATCATTGGATTTCGCTTCCATTTTGAATTGAAGTAATGACTTAATGTTACCAGGTGCCATACACTGTTCATTGGATCCTATAGTACATTTAGTTTTTAGTAACCCTGTTGATAATATAGGGTAGAATTACATAATTATCATTTATGGGACGGGCGCGGTCGGGGTGCTTTGGATTTCTCAAAATGCTCAAGGATGCCCAGGTGGCACCCGGCAGATTCTTTATTCTACACACCCTAATCTATCATTTTCGATGAACGTTCTCTATCTTGCTTGGAGACATGTTTGTCCTCCCATACGCGCTCAACTTTCATACAATGAGGTCTCACTGAAATGTCTTTGAGTCTGTACTCGTTATGTCGCGGCATCCAATTTTTTCAATAGGAACACATTTGGTTTAAATGACGCGGCTCTTAACACGCACCTTTTGGTCTTTTTTGGCTCACAAATATGGCCGTCAGTGGTATCAAGTACGTAGCCCAGGTTTCCAATCCATGTATCGAGATCAGGTGACTAGAGAGCACATTCATCATGTTCATGGCAACAAGTTCCGCGAAACCAATCCAGTGAAGTTTCAGTGTCATTCTCTCCATCTCCAATTCCCTACAAGCTATCGTATTGGCAAGTAAGATGGCTATCTATCAAAAATGGGAACAAGTTTGCCAACCAGAAGCTATCTGAAATAATTTAAATAAACAGTTCAATATTTTTTTTAATGATTTTAATTATGGATGCTTTTTGTAATTATGTTTGTTCATGACCGCATTATGGGGGTGTTTTTCTTCTCTACCAAAACGAAGCAGTGCGGAAGACACGGTAGATTCCACGAATAATTATTAGAACATGTGTTGTCAGCATTTTAATTTTTTAATTTCTTTTGCTATTGTTTTGATCATGAGTATTAAAACCACAACTTGATATAAAAATACATGTATATAATAATATTGGCAAACTGTAACTATCCTTCATTGGATTGCTATAGAAATTGGTGTCAAGTATTACCCAAATGTTTGCAGCTGAGAAAATGGGTACTTTATTCAAATAAAGTATAACTGGTTTGGCATGAGCAAATTTAAAAAAAATCTTTTTTTAATTAAGACGATGCTGAAACTGCTCTTTCTGAATGACATTATAGTTTTCAGTGGATGATCTATCGATTTTTTACAAAACCACAGAAAATGAGTATCTTCTTTTTGAAACAGCCTGTATGCTCGCACCAATCGGGGGTTGTTGATTCGTGCAACGAACGGTACGAAAGCGAACACATTCCACTCAACCCAAAGGGAATAAACAAAATGGTTTATTAAAAACGTAAGTAAAAAATCATTACAGAGAACGGGGTCAAATTTTTGATTTCGTCGGATGGTCAAGAGATGAAAATGACCAACAATAGTTTTTCAGTGATGAAATTTCGTTTTTGGGTCCAACTGCTAAAAAGATTATTCTCTCAATTCCCCCCCTCATCACCATTATTTATCTTACGAACGTAATGGCCCGTTGATGAAGCTTATCTTAACGTATAATAAACATTCACATTATAATTCCCTGACGAAAACCCTCGTCCGGAAATTGCATAGAATCAGGAACGCAAGAATACAATTGATTGAAAATTTTTTGATTTTGGAAAGAAAAGATGAGTTCACTGCAAAAAAGTAAACGAGTTGGATTTACATTGCAAAAGGTGTTTAGAAACGTGGTGCAAATTATTTATCGTATAAAAATGTAAATCTCTTAACACTTTGCATCACAATGCCAAAACCCCTACCGTTAAATGCCACAACATTGTTTACATTTTTGAATTATATTTTAGATATACGGTGTTTGATATTGAACATGTGTTGGCGTAAAATATTAAGGTAATTTCCAAATGTTTAAAATCTTGTGTAAAGTGTTTAGAAAGGTGTTTTAACTCCTAATTCATTGTAGAGTGTAATCGTCCTCTTCACGCAATCATCAGTCACCCACTGCTGTTGTCACCCGGTGTCATATATTACTGCGTCCGTGTGACTGAGTGGCCTCCCGACCCATCAGTCTATTGGTCTCCATTGAGTGCTGTACGCAACATTTGTTTCAACACTGTACTCACATGGGTCTCGTCGACAAGGTCACGGTTTATTCCGTACATGGTTGCTATGGGTAGCTAGGACCTCTCTTATGGGGGACACTCGGTTTCTTTACACCGACGCTCTTTAACATTTTTCATCTGTTTTTGATCTTGCCTCACTTGACCGTGCTGTGTCTATGTACCCGTAATGTATCTTTCCAAACACTTTTTTCCTTCCCTTTCCCCTCCTTTTCCCCTATTTTGACTGCCATTCTGTACGTCTTTTCATCCACCTGTTGTCTGTGTTTGATACATGTTCCTGCCCCCTCTCCATTTTGATTCGTTTATCTGAAAATGTCTTTCACTTGGGTTATTTGCCTAATTTCTGTGTCTGTGTGTGGCTAACTCTCTGTCTCCTAACGTAAGATGAAAATTTTTCTTTCTCTGGTTTTCTTTTGGGATGTTTATAAGTTATGTTCCACTTCTTAGTTGTTTGACAATGTCTTAATCATGTTTGTCAGCACACCTAAATCACACACCTCCTCCGTAGGGACATATGGATGTTCTTATCAGTCAAATGGTTTTACAAGTCCATGCCAAAAGCATCTCCTCTGCATTTATTCGTGTGATTACCTCCTCCACGCCTGTGGTTGATGTCCATTTTCAGTGTTTGTCCCAGGTATTTATAGCTTTCAACTTTCTCGATTGGAGGATGATCTTCTACGTAATTAGTGTCATTAATCTCATAATTGGTCATGAACTTTGTTTTAATCCTTTGTGTATTTGTAATCCAACTTTTTTATTTTTTCTATTCAAGCTATTCACTGATTTCCAGATCTTGTCACAGAGTAGTTGTCAATCAATGTGAATTCCTTTTTATTGTAGGCTGGGATTCTGAATATTTTCTCTACTGCTGCTGTGAATATATTCAGAGATAATGTATCTCCCTGAGATGCTATACTCTCTATTTCACCTCTGTTGAGACATCCTTAATCATCCGCGGGGCCACTTGTATTCAAAGGTGGATATGATGCGTGAACAAGAAAACGCGTAAAAAGGGTGTCTTTTTTCCAACAGGCGATGTACGCGCGTACATCTTTAGGGTGTCAAAAAACAGCAAAATATGGAAAAAGGGTAATGTTTTTTTAGTACGCCGGAAATTATCATGTTATATCTCCTTAAGCAGGTATCAAATCATCAAAATATTGTAATCGGAACTTGGGAAGTAAAGCAAAGCAAGATAATAAAGGGTATATGTACGATTCAATGCACTGCGTAACTTGTTGAGGGTATCATAAACAGATAATACTTGTTTTAGGGTTGTTTTAGCTTGTTTTTAGTCGATGAAATACGTGTTTAGGGTTCATTTTGAAAGTCATTTCACGCATCATATCCACCTTTGAATACAAGTGCCCCCCGGGTTATCTATAGTTGTTCCTAAGCTATGCGTCAGTATGAATGTCATCGTGCAGTGGATTTCTAGAAATCCCATATGGCCGCCACCACTCTCAATTCATTAAACATGGCCATATATATGTTTATATCCAGGTTATAAAGCACGAGAATCTACCAGAGAAAACGCTGTTTAAAAAGTTTAAACAGTTGTTTAATTAAAAGTTTAAACAAGTGGTTACCGGGTGAACTGAACAGTGTTGTTCAGTTCACCCGGTAACAACTTGTTTAAACTTTTAACAAAAAAAGACCTTTTTTTAAGCTTTTTAAACAGCGTTTTCTCTGTGTACTGGACGGTTCTTGATGTTTACCATCAAATTCAATATGGCTACCCTGTAGTACAATTGGCTCTAATCATTCAAGTGCTCATAACTCATCAAGTATTTGTGAAAGAGGTATAATTCTTGACTCTATAATACCCAGGCAGTGGGACTCATATCGGACATCTCTGTGATATGTATGCTTACCATTCACGTACGATAGTAGTAGCCAATATGGCTGTGTTTAAAATCTTTAAAACCTACAAATTTTTTTTTTTTTTTTTTAAATGTTACAAAATCTAAAAAACAATAGCTGCAGATAGAAAATATTCAATAAAAGTTGTATTATGTTCAAAGATATATATCTCATAATTTATACTTTGATTATCATGGTAATTTATAGGTTTTAAAGAAGTTAAAAAAACAGCGATTTGGCCCCCATTTATAACATTTTTTGCAGGATGTTTAATGGTCAAATACGTATCTCATACATTAACTTACATCTATAATAATAATTGATATAACACGCGCTTTAATCTTAGGTTTTATGGCACACCTGCAATTACGATCACTGAGTATCCGATCTTCAGACCGATGTGAAGATCCCGCCTGAAGAACCCGTCTGAAGATCGGATATAGGTTTTACATTTTTCAAGGCGGCTATATTGGCTGCCATCTTTAACTGTGAGAATGTTGATTACAGAGAAATGCCAAATAGGAGTTTCTAATGATTAAATACATCTCATAAGTATAAAGCATAAATATAGATACTTGAATCATGCCTCTATATACTGCAAATGTGTAGAACACTTGACGTGTTCGGATGTGTTCAAAATGCGTTTGGGGAGTAGAGGGAGTTCAAAGAACACTTGAAGAGTGCGTTCAATTGTAACAGATTATGAACACATACAGAACATTTTTAGGTGTTCAGGATCTATTCTGTATTAATTATCATTAATAGGTATACTGAAAGAGTTAAGATCATTTTAATGATTCCGGGCGATATTGAACTTTGGGTTTATTTTTTGGCACTGTAATTATCAAATTACATCACAACCACTACATTGTGTTTGAAAACGCACGAGTACGCAAAAAAATTGTCTCTGTCAGTAATACTTCACAGATTGTTAGTTATTTTGGACATGGTAGCGGCCATATTGGATTTTCAAAATGCCACTGCACAAAATTTTGCACTTTTTTTGGTATTTTCTTTGTTCTAAGATTTGGTTTATAACTTCGTGTCAGTAATTGCCCATCTGCTACGATTTTTTATGATGTCACTGGTGATTCATCGACGCTTGGTGCTTTGTCTCCTTCATTCTTTCGCTGTCTTTTTGGTTTTTTCTCCCAATATAGGATGCACTTCCTCGTCATCTCTTATTGTTTGTTGCCTTTGTGCACTATTCGATTGTGATTTTTTGTACTTGTGCAGGTCTGGTAAAACTTAATATGTCCCTATACGTAGTTTCTGTTCCATCTTTGTGTTTGAGTTTGTTGATCAAGATTTCCTACTATCTGGTTTTATTATTGGCCTTTGGTCCTTCGCATCTGTATCCAATGCGCTATTTTATACTATTACGGCGTTTTTAACTCAATTACGTGCATTTTCCTTTTTTTGGAGAAAAAATAAATCTTAAATGTCCCGGGCCGCTATTCCTATTTTGAGTAGGCTTGGTTCCTTTCAGTGCATGAATTTCTCCATCACTGTATCCATACGCTAATTTTGTTTAAAGAATATTTTGGGCACATAGGTCTCAACAGGCTTGGTGTATTTAGGGCAATTTCCCCCTAACAGACCATATTTTGGTCCTAGCCAAAAGACCCATCGCTTGGTACAATTTTTGGCACCATCACCCGAAGGCAACCTTTTTGGCATAATCATTTTTCAGCAATTATTAATGTTCATCGTAGTGTCAAGCAGCCAATTTTCTAATTTGGACAGTCTCCCCAATGTTTTCTAATCTACTACCTGATTTTAATGTAGGGATGCTTCGATCTTCGCGGTTTCCGTTCGTTCGAAATAAAAGAATGTTGATGCATGCGACATGTGTTCCCTACTATAATGATTCAAAACGGGAAAGAAGTTAAATTGGGTTTGAGTAATATTTTGATGCGACGATGCTACTCTTTTATAAAGGTATAATAGTTGTTATTTATTGGGTGATTTTTTCAGATTTTCTTGTTATGATCTCAAATCAATACAGTCCCGCTTGCCCATTAGCGTGTTCACAGATTTAATGAGTCAGTCTTATATGCTTAAAGTATACTATAATAGCTTTTGATTTTCTTTTAAATGGTTAACAAAGCAATTCAAAGGCGTCACCAGGGTAAAATTTTTAGGGAAGCGAAAATCTCGGCCGGGTGCTAAAACATTTACATAGGTAAAAATCCTAATTTTAATGCAATTTCTTGCTAAAGCTCTGTTTTTCAAGTTTTCAAAACTCTTATGAGGGGTTGGCTGATCCCCTTGCCACCGCCAGGTCCCTGCCACCCTCTGGCTCCGCCCCTTAAACCAAATCCATCAGGACAACATTTTAATTTTAACTAAATATGTGTAAAGGGCAGTTATTGTGAGCGCGATAAATATATATTCAATAATTCAAAAGAGAAGGATAGAGAGAGTACCTGCTTGACACTTGCAGAATGATCTTCAAAGACCTATAGGCTACCAATGGGCAATACATCCGTGAATCCGCGAGTGTATAAGCTCGGATGGTATAAGGTACGTTTGTGAGTCTTTTGTGCATGCATTTCATCCGTAATTCCTGGTATTCATCTCGTAAGATAGGGAAAAGCGAATTAATTTAACGCCTCACATAAGCCTTGAGGAAGGTATATGAAGGGAAAATACTTACTTCTTTAATGAACTATCGGTAATTTATATATTTGATAATTATATTTGTGATATTTATTTATATGTAATTTTTGTTTCCAAAATGAAACAGCATGCTAAATGCAAAAGTAATAGGCCCATAAGGCTTTTCTAAGTTCCTATACGTTTTTCAAAATCACTGTAGGCGATAACAATAAGTGCGAACTTGTGCGGTGAGATAAATCTGGACTTATAACAAACATGTCTTTGATACTTCTAAGACATGACTAAACATGAGATTAGTTCGTAGATAACGCCCACAGTCTTATTTTGCCTTTAAATTTAAGTAGATTTAATTCACTGACAAACCAGAAAAGCTTGTACCAGTTACCTGAGAGCTTATAGCAGTTATAACTTAACACGGATCATTAGGTCTCGCTTCCCGCACTCTGGAAACAAACTCTTATATATTCAAATGAAGCAGATTGAACCACTCTCACCATGGCTGTTTGATGTGATAATGACATTTTTTCAGTCTTCAAACTGGCTGCCAACTCCCTCGTATTAAAGTAAACTCTAAGAAACAAGAACACTTTTGAGCTGGCAGCTAGATGTGTCGGACCAATGAAGGGCGGGCTTTGTTTCAGATTCGTTTCTTTCTGCTACATTAGGTGAGTGGATCGAACAATCAGTAAAACATTGTATTTTTCAAAATTATTTCACGTATTTTTTCAAAAGGGACTAACTGTCTTGTGATGGAATTTGATCACAAAGAAGTTTCCATATTCCGGGTTACCAGGGCGGATCTGGCCATAGCTTAGCTAGCAATTTGCTTGCTCGGGAAATTCTTGTGGCCGATCGGTTCTGACCGTTTGAGTTGGAAATGGATCGGGCAGACAAATAATTTACGAATGAGCTGTTCTGTTTCTTTTTTCTCAATATGCGGTGGCAATTGTTTCAGATATCCTAGTTTAAACACGATTCGTTACATAGCCACGAGTCTCCAATACAGGTCAAACGACATTTTTGGCGAAATTGAAGGGGGTGTGGTTTTTTTTTTTTTTGCCTAAATTATTATGGGTGTTATATAAGAAGTATTGCCATAGACTAAATAATTGAGCCAAATAAATTCCCATTAGTAAGTATAATAGTCCTTTTAAATTGGGAAATCATACCCAAACGCCCGATGAAAGTTTCAAGCAGACAATCTGCATTCGTTTCGTTTGTGTACTTAAAAACCACAGTGACGAGGGGTAACATTTGATTTGTGATGGATGCGCACGCAGATTTTGTCGAAATCCATGAGTGAGGCTATCAATTATTAGCCTGGGAGCTCAGCGACATTTGTAACCACATCGAGTACCAAAGGTTGAATGATAAAAGATGTTGACCAGCCTGACCCTGAAACGCCATTGCTGCAACTGGTGCTTAAGGAGAGGGGGCCAAGGGGAGGCAGATCATCTCCTTTATCAACACTGGTTGCTAGAAGTCTTCGTCGAAAGTTTGTGATAGTACAACGGGTGTGTGGGTGTGTATCGGAGACGATTTTGCCAAAATGGTAAAAAAAATATTGTCATTTTATTTTTGAAGTATGATACTGGCAGCATTCGACCAAATGATTACTGTTAAAAATTCCGGTTATACTCTAAGAATTGAATTCAATCAAAACTGTAAAAATTAAAGTCTTAGGTTTGTAACAGTTATTAAACACTAGACGCGTTTTAACGAAACACAAAATAAAAAATACAACATTTTGGTCAAAAAGTGGGTATTTCCTTGGACCAATGCTAATAAATCAATAAATAAGCATTTGAAATTCAGCGCTGTTTTTCCCATTTTAAATCAGAGCAATGTGAATTTCTAACGTGACGCGTTAGCGCGTTTAAAAACAATATTTATCCTAAGTGTTTATATACAAAATAAACACGTTTTGGTTTCATTTTTAAACACTAAAGTGTTAAGCTTCTAAATGCCTTGGGTGTTAGTGTTACCTTTGAAACACCCTGGTGTTTATTCTTCCTACTAAAAAGGCTGGCAAAGGTTATAGTGTTTTAAAAGCGTTAAGGCGGTCATGTAAAATGCACATTGCTCTGATTTAAAAATGGGACAAAACGATGCGAATTTCAATGCTTTTTAGCGAATTATAGGAGCAGTGGTCTACGAAAATACCAACCTTTTGACAAAAAGTTGGTATTTTATGTTGTTCTTTCGTTACGCGTATAGGGTTTAATACCTGTATAAAAAACCAGCCACTTAATTTGTACGTGATTATAAAACACTTAAAAAGAGATATATTTGGGGGAATTACAGAAGATTGTGATGTGCGAGAATAAAAGAGCATGGGCGAACACCCCTAACCTATGTCTACCCACAAGTCAACAATTTGTTACGGTGCATATACTTGCACTGAAAATTGACAGTTCGTTGTAAACATCTGCATTAAACTAAAATAATAAAATAGAGGGGAATTTGGATGGACTTAGTTTGGGGATTTGTTCGGAGTCTTCCGGTCAGATTTTCCTGTAAGATTACAGTATTTTTTCCTGTAAAGTTTTTTAGAGTGTAACCGTATTATAAAAATCCATAAGAGTGTACAATAATGTTAATGATATCAGCGATCAAATAAGAGCCCTCTTTTAAATTTGTCGTGATCAGGCCTGGAAAAAAATTGGAATTAAAATACAGTGTTGTGTATATTTCAAATTACAACCAAATACTGTGAATTTTCTGATGCGTTACTGTAAAGTGCACTGTAATTTTAACAGTGCAGGTATTTCGTAAATACAAGATGTTAGTAGGGTAATTTTTTAAAATAAAATATACACTGGTGTGTCTTTACTAGGGACGTGGATTTAAGATGTTTTGGCTGTCTAAGCGATGGATCCGGACGTGAACGCGAAAGGAACTTTGTCGTTCGAATCGTTATTTTATGTTTCCGTGTGGTTTTGTTTTAGACATAATTTCCAGGTCTTTATTTGTTAATGATTACAACTCTATTTTCATGAAGAACAATTCCTAGAATATGATACGAAGATCTAATTGAAAGGTTGCATCAGGGAAAAAGAAAGGAGTTTGAGGGTGAATGATCAATTATTAAAAAAATGAGTAACTGTGAATCAAATGATTAATCGTGACAATACTCTCAAAATATGTAACTAAATAAAGGCTTAAAATGGTCACAATACACGTATTTATTGAGAATATTAACAACACAAACATATAAGTATTAAGTGTACGGTAATTGTGCAAAAGTCAAATGAACAATTACTAATTTTACCGGGTTGCTGTAAAGTAATTGAAAGTTGCAGTCGTAATTATTGATCATTTGAATAACCAGACTCAAATAAGTTAAGTTAATAAGTCACAAGTTATAACAACAAGAAAAGTTGTAAACCAGAAGCAAACAAGCAGTCATTTGTATCTTATTTTCGATTTTTTTTGATAGGTCGTTCCCAAAACCGCCTGTATTAGTTTTTTCATGTTTTTATGGAGTTTCAAGTTTTTATTCGTAATAGTATGATTTCAAAGAAAAATAATAAATTAAAAGGTATTCAGCTTCTGTAAGATAGTAGCGTATGTGGTAAGTATTTTTTCCATACGAGCGCGTCGGGTTTTGTTCTCAAGTTAGGTAGGGCCTATACAATGACTTGAGTTACCTGATTAATTAACAGCTAACTTATTAAGATGAATAATGTATGTAAAAGAAGGACTAGCAACTCTAATTTTTTCGTTTCCCCCTTCTCCTTTGCCCTATATCCTCAACAACCGACAACATTAATTTGAATGCCGCAACTTGATTACATAATTGGTTTTTGATTATTTCTAAGGACTTACTACATAAGCACCAACAAAGTAGTCGATTTTTTATCGTACATGATAGAAAAATTATGAGTTGTACTGATTTCAAACATTTTGAGCTATCTCAATTAAAATACCATTCAGTGTAACTTAAATTAAAGATTGCTCGTTGAAATACTCGATAAAATAATATGGCAACATGGTTACACTTAATTTTCTTGAGTATTGCAGGAAATGTTTTAGTTTTTTCCAAGACCGATCTTCCAATCAGGGACCAGTCCGTTCCATTAGCAGGAGAGGAGGTACTTACCAGGGAAAATGATCGGATAGAATTATTGCGACTGAAAAAAGGCCACCAAAAAAAATACTGATGTTAACAATATCCATTGTACGTGACATTAAAATACCAGGTTACATCAGATGGCCCTGATCCATTTTACCCTACGGTATCGTTGAAAGTATT
>JAMKCH010030010.1:0-16115 GCA_023653785.1 Ophioderma brevispina
TCCTATTCATGTAATATTCTATCATCCCTTATTTGTAACATTATTGTAATTTAGTTATTTTACTGTATGTTAAAGAGTATTAAAATAGTATTAAAATATGTATCACAGGGCTAGCAATAACCATAAGCCCTATCGGTTGTCCATTACTGGTCCTAGCATATAATATCTCCAACCTGTTCATGTGTATTTCAGTTTCAATTGTTTCATTTTGTATTATTATATATATACTGTAATATACATTGCTGTCAGTACGATATGTTATGCTAAATAAATTGAATCTTGAAATCTTGAATCTTGAATCTTGAAAATACATTCACCCCTTTAAACATAGGCGACTGAGGGTTCTAGAATAAAGTACAGTTGCGAGGCAAACGATAGGCGGTATGGGCTTAAATGGCACCTACTACAAATAAAAACAAAACAAAAGCAAACAAATGGCTGTTCAAAAAAAAATTAGGAAAAAAATACATCAAATTAAAAACCAACAACAACAAAACCAAACAAATAAAAATATAAACAAAAATTGCGGAAGAAAGAAAAAAATCTAAAAACGCTGTATATTCGGTAGGGCTACTCTTTGTTTATGCCTATTCTAAAGGTCCGTTCATACCTCAATTTGGATATTTACATTCTGTAAAAAAAACAGTAAAAACAGGAAGAGTTCGGGGGGGGGGGTGGCAGGTTGTGGCAATTTCGGAACAAGGATTGCTGACATTACTGCCCCCAGCATTTATAACTTGAAAAGCATTGTTGTCATCAGACCCCTGCTCACAGGACCATGCTATTGTATAGTGCTAATCCCGGCTAATTTCATTTCCACTGGCCAGATCAATATTTTACTACAAGCCTAAAGTAAAATCCCTGAATCCCGGTCTGAAATGCTTTTGAATTGCTGCAGGGCAAAAACATGCTAGATACACTGCAAATTATGTTCCAGAAACTTGCCACAAACTGCCACATCCCCCCTGGACTCTTCCTGTGTTATTGTTTTTATAATGTAAACATCCAAATTGTTTTCATTCTCGTAGTTAACGTGTGCATTTGTGTGTGTGTGTGTGTGTGTGTGTGTTGGGGATGTGCGGTTTTGTGGATCTGTTTTGTGGTTTGTAGGAGAGTGTGTAAGGCTTAAGGTGTATTATGTCAGATCTCAACTTTTCTGTGTTGATCTACATCATGGTTTTATTCTCGGTCAATTTAGGTTTCATATATGAGTGAAATTATTTTGTGTATTTTTAGTGTTTTTAATTAATAGTTTGTATGTTTTCAGTTGGATATTATTATACAGTTGTATATTACTGATCAGTGGATCTGTTTTTAATGTTGAATCTGATTATACCGTGTGGAAAAAAAGTTTTGCATGAAGGAAAGATATCTTTGGTCATTCCACTGTGTCAAACGAGTTATTCCAGTTCCCGAAGCCACTGCAGTGGTGGTTTCCATCTGCGGCTGTATGGTGTCATAAACTACCATGTCCGCGTGACTCAGTGTCCTACCACCCATCTGTCTATTGTGTTCGCCATTGAGTGCTGTATGCATCGTTTGTTTCAGCACTGTACCCAAATGGCCTCGTATACAAGGTCACGGTTTATTCCGTACATGTTGCTATGGTAGCGGGACATTCTCTCATGGGGGACACTCAGTTCTTTAGGGCCATTTGTCTTCGTCGTGGTTACATCGTCACAACAGATTAGAAATACTGCTTTTCCATGACTCTTCAAAGAAAAGATGGGCTCACTGGTGATATTTAAGCTCTGTAAACGTTAGATAGACGTGTCCAAGAACAGGAAATTATTGCAGTATCCATAATTTTCCGAGACCGGTACACAATCCACGTCCTCACTCAATCAATGATCCTATAACCCGCCGAAGCAGCATACACATTGTTGTTGTTGTGTTGTTTTGGTTGTTTTGATAATGGCCGTTCAGCTCTAAGGCTAATTTGCGCCATGAACTCAATAGCTGATTTTAAATTCCTCACAAACTTTCAAAGTGGGACTCTTTTCACTCAGGGCATCGAAGCATCTCATACATAGCTTTAACAGGTCGGGAATCAGTGCAACGGGAGCAGAAGCAAATATTCAACGGTGTCTTTGTGAACGGAGCAACAATTTTCCGTCTCGGTCATCATCAACTTGGTTTAAGAGAGAAGTCATTTGTCGTACTGGATCGGGTACCGTATCATCAAGGTATCGGGCCATTGACTGATGTGTTTATCGGACTCTTCAATAGCGGAGGAGTGGTCCATATCCACATCCCTTTTCAACCACCTCTGGTGACGCGTCCAGATTACACGCCGGAGCTGGCACAATGCCCTGGGTACTCCGAGACTTTGTATCCCCGCTTGTAAAGGCTTTGTAGTATGCCCGCTTTCTTCAGGGCCACCATGCGGCAAGCCTCCTCCTTTTGTTCGTTTCTTCTAGTAGAAGGGATTTTCCGCTTCTGTTGTTCTTCTCTTTTGGTCCTTTCACGGTGTCAACGATTCGTCCTTCGCAATTCCCGAAGGCCCTCTGCAGTGGTGGTTTCCATTTGCGTCTGCACCGGTAATACTGGGGCATTTGTCTTCGCTTGTTCTTCTCCACAAATAATGCAAAATAATGTATTCATGACTCTTTCAAAAGAACATACCTATGAGTTATCAATATCTCAGCCCACAAAGGACGAGTTCATTGGATTGTACTTGTACAATATATTGACATGAAACTGACTTGGTGTGATCGGGGTATTCTATATCATACCCCAAAACCAGCGGGTATGTTTTCTAAATACAGTAGTGAATTAAAGCTACTGAACTGTAAACCAGGAATTGAGATTTTACAAGCTTACATTTAGTGAGATGGGCTCCTGGAGCATACATACATACATACATACTACATACATATACCTACATACTACTACATAGACATACATACATACATACATACATACATACATACAGCATACATACATGCATCCTACATACATACATCATACATACTACATACATACATACATACATACTACATCATACTACTACATACATATCATACATACCCATTACATACATACATACATACCTACATACATACATACATACATACTACATACATACATACGACATACATACATACATACATACAGAGAATTTATATAGCACTCTTACAAGAAAATGTATCACAGAGCCATTAAAAAAACAGATGGTTTTGAGCGTGCGGTTTAAATGAAGCTTGTGCGCTTGAATGGCGAATGTTGTGAGGGAGATTGTTCCAGAGCTGAGCACACAGCATAAAGCCTTGTCTGCCTAAAAAAACTAAAAAAAACAAAAAAATATAAAGTGCGAGTACTTGGAACTTGGAGAAGTCTTTTAAATCGGATGCCGACGCAAAGTTCTAGTTGGCGAGTACAAGTGAATGAGTTTCGGTAAGATATATGGAGCATAGTCAGTGATGGATTTGTAAACCAGAGTCAAGATTTTAAATGTGATACGAATTTTGAACTGTGAGCCAGTGGAGATCATTGATGAGTAGGTGGACAATGGTCATACTTTGAAGCACAGAGGATGAGTTTTGCAGCTCGGTTTTGAATTTGTTGGAGGCGATTACAGTCTTAACCGATAATCCGAAAAGCAGCGAGTTAGCGTAGTCAGCCGGGATTTGATTAAGGCACGAACAGCAGCATGGCAAGTGTTCTGGTCTATTTTACATCCCCTGATACGAAGAGATTGCGAGTGAAAATCGGCAGATTGACATATTGAAGTGAATTGAAATCTGACATCGTCATGGTTGAATCAAAGTTCACACCAAGTTCGTTATGTGCGGTGAGCAAAAATATGTTCCATTTTCCTTCCAACTTGCGAGAAAAATCGGAGATAAGATGTTGATATCCTTTCTTTGCAGCACAAACAATGAACTCGGTTTTAGTTTCATTATTGGAGCATTTTGTAGACATCCAGGCTTTCTGTCCAGATGCAGGAGGACAAGGATAGATAATGCTTGACTAATGTCACAAAGATTTCTGGGATCAACATGTGTATAATTGTGAATCATAAGCATGAAATTGAACTTGATGCGGGGGTAACGCTCATGATTTTAGCAAGAGGTTGCGTGTAAAAGAGAACATTTTTGTCCGACCCTTGTGGAAGTGGCGTGTCTAGCGGTTAGCAAGCTTACCTCTGGAGCAAAGGCTCCTCGACGATCTTCTCATTGGGACCACTTGCTGGATTTACTTCGGGAACTCCAGTTGGGATTTGATTTGATACCAGATATTGATTAAAACTGAATTCCACTGTCTCCATGGTTTCATTTGAAATGGGCAAATGACCCCTTACGCTGCAACTACCCATCCGGTGCGTGTAGTGGTGGTTTTATGTTGCAATATGGCCGCGGTTAAGCTGCGGCCTCCAGTTGCATGTTTTTGTCTAGGATTATTAAGTTGTTCAGTCCTCGAAGCAATTTGGCCTACAGCCACGATTTGAGATTAAATTAAACCTTGATTTAGTATTATTATTATTAAAAATTCCAACCTTTGCGGGGTCAGATAGCTCCTGCAACCTTAACTCTACGTGTGGGCGACCAACTAAAACGATTCATAAAAATCATACTACTACCAAGATACCACATACATCACGGAGACTAGAAGCAACGTGAATAATCACTGGGGTCGAATGCTGCCGACCAGGTCCAGTAACGACCAAGAGACGCCCGCATAACACCATGAAGACGGGCCCGACGATTTCAAAAGCAAGATCTCGTAGAAACTTTAGATAGACGCTAGACGTGATCCAGAAACAGGGAACAATTATTGGAGTAATCCGTATATTGTCCGAGACAGGTGTGGCAGGAGATATAGTACTCCGGTGTGAAAGTAATCATAGTCCGCAAGTATCATAGTCCGGGCTCCATAGCCACAACGGAATAAAGCGTGACACTAATGTTGCGTAAAGAGTCCAACTGAAATCAGTTGCCCTATTGTTCACCATTGTTCCCGGACTGTGAGCCCGAGGACTATATCTCCTGCCACAACGCTTATCGTTGTCGTCTATGGAGCCCGGACTATGATAACTGCGGACTACGATTACTTTCACAACCGGATACACTCCAACGTCCTCACTCAAACCGATAATGGAATCACGATACTTGCCACTTAGTCCAGCCTTCTCCATATACCGCGTACCGGCCGGCTTTCTTTACAATACTTCACGTTCTTTTTTTGCTTTTCACGTCTCTACTCATTCATTGATATAAAATTTGTGGTGTCGCTGTTGGTAATACTAAACGCAATTATTTCCAATTAGTCGGTCCACAGCCACGCGCAACAGGAACGTGTTCATTTTCTGTTGCAGCGTTTTGACTGATTTTTCCCCGCTGAACATGATGGTACCGGCAGATTTGTTAAAAGATTGCCCAATGTGGCCCCCAGGGACCCGGGGGTTGGGGGCGGAAAAAGTTAATTTGGTATACGTTGCAAATTTGGTCTATATGTAGGTTTTCGGGCATGACAAGTTGATTAAAACAGCTTGCAAAATCAAAAATAGGTGCCTTTATGCCCAAATCAAATGGCTGCCAAAAATGAGTTTTGGGCATTAGGTGTATGATGACACTTTGGGCGATTTTTGGTTTCCCAATTATAAGTTGTTGGCATCACGAAATGGTTAAGACAACTTTAAAATCAAGATGGCTGCCATATGTAAAAATTTAATTTCTTTCAATTTGGTGTGTGGACAATTTTTCTACTTTGGTGTCGATCTATTAGGTCATTTAGCATAACAAGGTGATGATTTTTTCAAATACAAAATAGTGCTAATTGTCATTTTTAAATAGCCATTGAAAGAAATTTTCAAGTCATTCATATAAGTGACCATTATGGTATTTTTAGTTTAGTATACCCCTAACGTGACGTAGAGGAAAATCTGACAAATACCGCAAAAACCTGGTATTTTTTTATCAGAATCTTGGAGCAATTTCCCACTATCAAAGCAGCTCTGTGATGTTTTGTCAGGTGGGTTTTGAAGCGATTAAGGACGTTAGGGTAAGCGTGTGTAATCATTAGGAACTAATCGATTTTCAGTAAGGGTGCAACGAGAGATTTCACATATCAGCGTCCATAAAATCGAAAGTATTGATTTTTAACCTGATGTAAAGTTTTCTATAAAAAATATACAATCTAAGAAGGAAAAGTGAGAAATATTTCTTTGTACGAAAATTGTGAAATTTCGAATTCGTATAGGAGCAAATATGGGAATTCGTCTATGTTTTATATTGAAATAAAGAACCCCTCAAAATCACTTTTTTCTCTCCTCTTAAGACAATTCTGTGAGCCAAAAAAACAAGGTAAGAAATCTATAGAGTGTCTAATCTATATGAATTACTAATGACACAAACTTCTGTGTACCTCAAAATCTCTCGTTGACCTTTAAAGGCGGCGGCCAAAGTGTCCACATTTCTATAAAAGCCGCCCAAAAACACACTGTTATAAAACCGAGATGCAAAACTATGCCTCTTTTCCCGACAAATACTATTAAAGCTCTGCACAGTGAAGTATACACTATTACTTATCGTATCCAAACACAGTGGTTCTCAATATAATCCAACAGGCGCAGGGGGTGTTGCAATGTCTGGCTGACTTCACTGCATGTTCCATTGTTGTGCTGTTCCACAATAACAGGTTGTTGTGTATACATGATTGTTCCAGGTAGATCCACTTCTGCAAGGAAACTTAGATCGGCCGGTTCTGGTTTATCAAGCTGTGAGACTTCGTCATTCGCCCATGAGGAGTCAGCTCCAGTGGCGGAAGATGCTCACAGGTTATAGATGTTACTTGGTTGATAGACAAGCACTTTTTCCGCAAGGCGACTCTCTTCAACTATTTAGAGACTGTTTTAAGGGGTTGGACTTTGCTTTAAGAAACTGGATTTAAGGCAGTTAGCAACTAGTCTCTGTCCAGACATAGGGTGCTTCAAATTAGATACTTGGCAGCTACGCTCTTGCATGCTCGACACCACTACCGACGGATGTCTGTGGAGAGAAATCGTGGGTGGTAAAGTTGTCCGGTGGGTTGGAGAATAACATCCCGGAAAAAGCCGACAAGGGGGAATTAACGCTGGATCAAGTTCTGGCATGGTTGATCTTTCCCATACAAGGTAAGAATATACTCTGCACACGAGTAGCAGAAGGCAAGTTCCGTCAATCGTAGGGTAGTGTCCGAGCGACCCCATCTTGTGCCATGAGGTTTGTTCAGATGTTATTGCGTGAACATACAATTTACTATTAGTCTTCGTGATGTGGGTCGTAAGAGAGAGTGCTGTCAAGCGGTCACTCTCGGTAGACATGATAACAGTGCTCCAGGGATATTCAAGGGGTATTCCACACCAGGTTACTCTTTAAAGCCGACTCAGAGATTTCCCGAGGTTGCGCCCTCAACTTACTAAAAAAGTCGGTTTTTTTGCATATAGATAATAGTTGGGTCATTTGGAGCAATTCTGATCCGGGAGAGCAGAGCATCATTTCTCGTGGATTTGTCTACCTTTGGTTACCCTTTACAGCAATCCAAAACATTTTCATTTTGACCATGTATAATGAATTCCCCCGATCCTGGATTCCGCCAACTTTTCACTGGAAAATGATGCTCTGTCTCCACGGTCACGGAATTACAAAATGTACCCTAAAAACTATAATGTTGTCCACACGCTAACCACTGTTGAAATAGCTAAGCTCAAATCCTTGATATAGAAAATCATAACTTTTTAAATTCCAGATCCGCAATTTCGTGGTATGCACAGTATTTGTTGTTACTGTATACTTACATCAAAACAAAATATCAGATTCATGTCAAACTTTGGAATTATCTTTAGGGACTATCTGTAGGCTCTAATGACTATTTGTAATGAAAACTAAACTATATTCCGAAATGACGTCAGCCTTTAGCCTTGTTTGGCTTCACGATTGCGTAGATGGAAAGCACACACCTTGTCTGCGGCTGTTTGCTATGAGGTTTTAATTTTGTCACCCTTTGTATTAGATTTTGAAATGATATTTTAATTAAAGATAAAGCTTTAACTTTGTTGATCGTGGAAAAATCGACATTCTATTTTACAATTTGGTATTATGGCGTTAGCGTTAATTAAACAGTCTGTCACTATCAGTCATCGCGTATTACACGAGTGTCTCACTAAAAACACACACACACAAATATAATAAATTAGAAATTTTAACTAGTGAATTGTCACTTAAACACACGCGCAATACAAGCGTGTTTGTATGGATTGAAACTCCTCCACCCCACTCTCAGTTGAGGTGAAGAAAACCAGTTCTAATTATGACAACGGAAGGGCTATTCAAATTACATAGTAAGTAACTTCTTCCGGTAGTCCAGAGGCTAAACCACCCGTCTAGAGCAAAATCGTGCACTGTGTGATAGAAGTATAACATTTGGTACACAATTTTAAATGGTCCCAGGAAATGAGTGGATAAACCTATCCAAATATTTAGGGAACACTTCCACTTCCAATAAACAGTGGCCAGAAAAAAGAATACACTACCAGTGACATAATTAGTGAAACTATTGATTTTCAGTCAGTGTCATGATAGATTTCACACCAGTCCACCTGAATTTCTATTACGCTCTGAAAAATCAATAGTTTTCACTATAGATGTCATCACCGACCCAAAGGGTGATTGAATGCTTTTTTTTTCGTCCTCCTTGTAGACTTGACACAAACCACAAAATCAATTATATTTGCTTTCATGGTACCTTTAATATTTATATTTATTTTGTTTGGGGGTTGGGGACTTTTCGCAAAAGTTGACGCACCCCCCATGGTTCTTTTTTGGCTCTTGAATATCTCCCATCACCAAAACGGACTTTCGTTTCATAGTTTATGTAAAAGTTGAACGCCAGGGTTTCTGCGTACGGCCTGCGAATTGATCATTGTCCGTTTTCCCCTCGTGTTTTTAATTACTTCCTTGTTTAAGATATGTTATGACGTTTACTCTTTTAGGGATTGTTCCGAGTCTGAATTTTATTGGCCTTTCGGTCAACTCCTCTATAAGTTCTGTTCCATAAGGGGGGGTGGAGGTCTATGTGAACCTATGATTTTGTTTTTCGCGCGATATACTTCTTTATCGCTAATGTTTTACAATGATTTTTGGTAATTGCCTAATATCAGTTGCCCATGTTTTTGGTTGGAAAAAAGTCAAATCGGTCATGCCGTTTTATACTCATTAGCATCAAAAGCTTTTGGAAAGGCGCTTTCAAAATTTGTTTTTCCCATTAAATCCCCTTGGCGTAATTTTTTGAATTTTTTATTCAGCACTGTAATGCCATTGATGTCCTAACTATTATGGCCGCCAAATTTTAATGTCAAATCCCTCGGGAAAGGGTTTTTTTACTTTTAGGCGGGAGAATGTGGTGGCGCGTTTTCAAAAAATCTTTTTTTTTTTTGGGGTTTTGCCGCCATTTTGAATCTGTCCAACCGATTTTTTCCCTTTTTTTTTGCCTTTCCTCTTATGTGCTTTTGTTGATGTACCCTTCAATGACCAGAGTTTTGGTAAAATGATTTCGCGGGGGTGGGGGCTTGGACCCCCTATGCACCAGCCGAGAGTGCAAAGACCGTCAGACTTTAAGCCTTAAAACATACGTATAGACACAAGGGGTTCAACTCCCGTTAGTGCCCAAGGGGGGGTGTCTATGGAAACGCCCCCAAAACCACTTTCCTTCCACTTTCCCGAGGAATTTTTGCAACTGAAATTATATACCCAATAAGCAATAAAAGGAAATTTTATTATTTTGGCAAAAAATTGGTTTTCAAAACACGCGAAAATTGGGCAAAAAGCCGAAAATTCCAAATTGAGGCCTTGGGGGGGTTGCGCTTACTACTCAACTTCTGAAAACTTATTTCAATTGATATCTACTCTAGGAAACCCATATTACTATATTTAACACAACAACTTTCGATTTTTTAGGGGAACCCGTTATTTTTTACGGGTGTTGCAAAATGCAACGTCATTTTCCCCACAGGACCTTTGTACAGTAACGGTTTTAGCAACGTCCATTTTTGTTTCAGCACATAAAGGCTTGATTATGTTTTAATATTACTAATAATTATGTTTACTTACATGTATGTTTGAACATATACCAGCAAAAAACATTGCTTTGGATCTTTGATTAATTTAAAAATATTTTCAGCTGACTTCCGTTAGTGCCGGGGGGGGGGGTCCCATGGCACCCTCAATTTACCTTGGCCGATTTTAATTTCTTTGGTATAAAAGAAGAAAGGGTTTGACTTCATTTTCTCAAACAATAAAAGAACTGGACTCAACATCACAAACCTCGTTCACCTAGAAGACAAACAGACCTTTCAAGTACACTCTAATTACATAAACTCACTAATTCTCAAACTTTAAACAACCCTAACCTCGTCTACCTGAGCCATTTTTTGGTACAAAACTCCCGAGGGGGGGTGGGGGTGGTTACCACCCCCCTGTGATTTTCGTTACTGAACACCCCGATTCTTGAAATTGGTACAAGGCATAGCTTAAGTTTTTCTTCCATTGGCTAACCAAAATAAGTACAACATCCCCATATGACGTCACCATGGACGTTTCATAGTTTGAGGAAAGTACGAAAATACTGAATATAGGGTGGAAAATTGATATTCGCAATTTTAGCGACTCACACACCCTATTATAAGCTCTAAAATGATGTCTTTATATAAAACTAGTCATTTTCCATCAAGTAGAGTCAAAAACAGCATGAAAATCTGATTTTCCGAACCTTTTTGGCGAAACACTGAAATTTTTCATGTGTGGTGTCTATGGAAATGGCACAGTTTTATGAAATGCGAACTTATGAAGTCATGGTGACTAAGCTAGGAGTTGGCTACTATTTTGGTATCAAAGGAAAGAGGAGGACCATAGCCTATCTATGGTACAAAAAATCAAGTGTTGGGTATGTGTCCTGTGTTGTGTTAGGCATGTTGTACTCTCTTCCGGAGGGGGGAGGGGGTGGTTACCACCCCCCCTATCAATCCAACTTTGGGATCACCCTTTGTATCTTACCTATAACCCGGTGGATGTTTGTTTTGTATTAAAGGAGCGGAACATGTCAATTGACAATTACATTAAATATTGGCACCAAAAAAGGGGTTTTAGCAAGCGGGGAAAAAACCCGAAGGGGGGGGGGTGGTAACCACCCCCCCAACCCCCTTCGGTAGACGAGGGTTAAACGCTGCGCACCAAATCCTCCTCGGTTGGTTCCCCAAACATTGGAACAGGAGGAGTATCAAAGCAGAAGTAACATAAGTATAATTTTTGGCAATTTTACATATGAATGTTACTTCTAAATTTCTTAGATTAAAAATGCAATCTAATTGGATCCCTATCAGAGGGACAAATCCAAGTTTAGATTTTAAAAATGTAAACAAAATACATTGAAATTAAATCTATTATTTAATCAAAAAATTCAATGTGTCCTCATTTTAATTTACAAACATTATAGAGGATATAGGCAGGTGGCACCCCCCCGCACTTTCCGATTTTTGACGCGGACACGTAACCCCACTGACGGTGGTACCTCCATTTTTTTGCTAAAATGACCCCAAGCAATGAAATTTCAATTACATAAAAAAGCCTTTATAGCTATTCGTTTGCTTTTTGTGCGGACAGGCATATCCGTTATGGGTGCGAACCACCTTTCCTTCTTGGTAGGGCGAGGGTTAAAACACAGCAACACATAACATTTCATAACAGTTTTCAAAGGTTGGATTATTATTTTACGACAACATTGTTTGATAATGTTTGTGAACCATTTTATCAAAACGTTTTACAATGTTTTACGAGGTTTTAAAATGTTCCTTAATTGATTTCGAAAAACACATGCCAATAATTTGTAACCTTGTGATCAAAACTTAAGGGACAAACATTTCTCAAACAATTACTACAAAAAAATATTGTACTGCTTTGTTATAGAGAGATATTATAAGAACATTTTACTCTTAGTCGCCGTTGGTTTAGTGGAAATCCATTATGACTCTCACTCAGAAAGACCAGGTTCAACTCCCACAAGGTACGGATAAAAATGCTCTTAGTATTTAACATGTGTTTTAAACATTCGTCTTCCATTGGGACATATATAACAGATACTGTAATAACGGCAAAGAAGATGTGATTTTTTTCTCCGATAATTAACTTTATTTAAAGGTGTATAACAGGCTTAATTTTAATGTAAGTATGTTTTAAAAGAGTCTTTGCGGTTTGAAAGAAATAATATCTACTGCAATATAGATTGCCTTATTGCAGAATTAACTAATAAATGTTGCCCATGGAGATCGCCATGTTCGGCATTGGTGACGTCGGTCGGCATTGGTTACGTTGCTGGGCATTGGTGACGTTGTAAGTCAATAGATAAAAACAGGTGTTAGGAAGTCTAGGGTACTCTGGTCAGAAAATCGGATTATTATATAGTGTGTCTAGTAGAATCAGTAACGATCGATTAAAAACTGGGTCGGATTCTTGAACAGAATATGGCTGAAAAGGTTTGGTTATGAATTCATAGTCTTCCACTGGCTACTTATTTCAAGACACACTATGCTAATATAACTATCATGATTCAATTTTTCTCGTTGGCTGATCAAAATGGCTGTAATCATACGGAAGAATATCACGTTTTAATTTGATATCACTAATATATATTAGTGTCATGTTTGACTGAAATGAATCATTTGAAACAAAAATGTATTGTATATGTTGACGCGCAAATTATATTAGCCGCATTTCCATAGCGAAATCCGGGGTGGGTGGGGGGGGGGGGGGTGGGGGAAATATCCCCCAATATTTTGATGAGGGGGGATGGTCAATACGATCATACCCCAAGGTTTTGTGTGTTGATGCCCGTCATGTGTTTTTGGACCAAAAATAACATTAAAAATGGTAAAATTTCCGCGCGCTTCGCGCGCATTTTGTTTCCAATACAATTACTTAACGGTTTTAGCCTCTAAATGGCAAACATTTTCGAACGCTGCGCGCGATATGTGATTTAATACATCTTTTCAGCAAAATCCAGTTCATTCAAAATTTTTCATCAACCCATCCCCCAATGTCAAAAAGAAATTTACGCCACTGGATTTCTATTTAATTAATTGCATGCCCACGTTTGATTAAAGTTTTAACTTTTGTAACATCTGAAGATAATGTTTTACAAAAATGTTTTCTAACCAAGTCACAACCATACATTTGATGTTTGTTAAACATTGTGAACCAAATTTTCAGACCATTTTTAGAAACATTTTAGAACGTTCACCAAACATTTTTGTGGTTGTGGGAGTTAACAGGCATTTTGTCAAAATGACCTGGTCCCACATAAGATCTGTACTGGTGATAAGATAGAAATGTGATACAATCTAATAAGAAGTTATTATTTACAAATCTTAGTAATTTTCTGTGTACACTATTTTACCAATGAAGTAATATACTTGGACCTAACATTTTCCAACGAAATTTCGATCGTCCAGTTTTTCTCAAAACGTATAGTTTAAAATTCATCACGATTTGTTACTTACCTTTGCAGTGTCGAAGTCGATAATGGTTGTCGACCTTTGTAGTTATATAGACAGCCTTAGTTGAACACTGTACACAGTATACCAAAGTTGAAATGATTGCTGCTATATAGACTGAACCAAGAGACCATTGGAAAATCAGTTACCGTGGTTTGCTTCTCTGATGCCGCAGACCGACTGATTCTGCCACTCCCAGTTATTAATTACAATCCCATCCTTCTGCGCATGACAAAAATTGGTACACAAATCACACGCACTTTTGTCTTTAACATCGCCTACTACTTCGCTTATTTTCTCTGTGTTGATGTATTTGTCACAGAGTATTTAGTTGAACCTTGTAGAACCAACAATTACTAAAACCAAAATTTTGAACTTCCAAAAAATTTGGTGTGGTGTTGTCCCAAAAAGTTCTGGTTGCATTTGTTAACATTACGCAAAAGAGCAAAAGTAGAGCAAAAATTTCGTGACTATTTGATCAAACAACAGATTCGCCTAAATTTCACTACTGTGGCAGAAATCTCAATCATTATTCTCGGTCCCAGCCTGCACGGCGTCATCTCATTTATTAGCCTGATTAGTCTCTAGCACAGAAGTTTTATGAATGGCGGGAATGAAAGGGCGGTTGAGCCTATTACTGCGGGTAATTGGCGGTCAATTTGAGGCAGATGAGGGGTCGAGACAGCTTGTTAAGTGTTCACAGTGGCCGTAACCATCTCTTTGTTTTCAGGGGACAAAAGGGGCAGGGGGTCACATATATTTTCATGGAGGGCAAGCATATATTAAAATTGGTTAGTATATATATATGGCCTATGTAAAATCATAATTTTTCAGGGGGCAAATTCCCCACAGGGAGCGGGGGGGGGGGGAACTGTCCCCCTGCCCCCCCATCTTGGGGTACGCCACTGAGGTTCATACCGTCTCATGTCAAGATGCCGTGTGAAAAAGGCAATACAAAATATAAACAATGCACTAAAAAATAGAATTGACATGTCTTGTTTTCTCGTCGCCACCACCAGTGATGTCATAGTCCGGGGGGGGGGGGGGGGGAACGCGTATATGAAGGTGACGTACCTGCTCCTACCAACCCTTGATATCAGGGCTATTGGTGAGAGATTTGCAAAAAGGGGGTCATTCAGGTAGAGGAGAATAAAATGGGGGCATTCAGCGTGGAAGAGAATAAAATGGGGGCATTCGGCATGGAAGATAATAAACAAGGGCATATTGATGGCTATAGAATGATCCTAACTGATGTATAATAATCCCCTACTCTTTTTGTTACACACAAAATACAACAGGTGGACCAAAACAATAAGGTTTGAGCAAAAAAGGGTCATTCAGTGGTCCAGATCCCTAAATCGGGGCTTTTTATGGCATTTGGTGACTTTAAAAAAAGGGGGTCATTGGGTGACAGATTGGTAAAAGGGGGTCTATCGACTGAGCATGAGGCGTTTCTAATCATAGTGATTGCCCCCCCGGGGGCATAGTTCGACAGTTTAACCAGCATCCTTCACATCATATAGGCTCCGGGCTTTATTATTTCCGTCCATTGAGTTAGGGGGTCAAATGAACGGGTGGCCAACAATTTAGCAACTGAGTGGAAATTGGTGCAACTGAGCTGAGACAGAGTGATCAGAATTAGTCATAAGACTAATTAGATTCTCAGTCTCATTAAATGGTCAGCTCACTGCCTATCTTTTATCTCTCTCCTCTCCTCTCTCTTCCTTAACGCCTGGTTTCCCGCTGATCTGCAGGGTGCTTATCCACATGGTCGTCTGCCTTTGTCTTCCTTCTCCATAGATGTCTGTCTCCTGCACCGCTTCTTTTCCCCTGGAATGCCATGTCCTGCTTTACAATTGTCCTTCCATCGCTCCTGGGTCCTCCTCTAGTCTCTTTTCCATCATTTAGTGTCTCACGTTTCTTAGCCGTGCCTACACCGCCATCCTCATTCCATGAACCGTACCATCCTCATTCCGATCTCTCTCACCTTCTCGTTGATATCATTCATTCCTAACTCTTCTGATATCCTCACTCCTCTTGCTGTCCCTTATTGACTCCTTTTATCGCCTTAATCATCCTCATCCTGTTGCTTCCAGAATTCTTTCCTTCCTCTTTCCTTCCCACTGTCCATGACTCGGCACCGTACAGCAACCTGGACGGGAGATGGTGTTATAAACCTTGACTTTCAGTCTCCTTGGCATCTTTTTTTCACCAATAAACACCTGCCAGTTCTCTCCACTTTGCCCAGGCTGCAGTTACTCCTTGCTCTTCCTGCTTCTAAGAAGTTTACTCCCAGGTACTTGATTTGTTCACCTGTTTCAGTTCTACAACCTACACCATTTCTATCCTTGAATTTTGTGCCTTCTTTCTCCTCTTTGCTGACCATCACTTTCTGTCCTTGATTATTCACCTTCAGTCCCTTTGGCCTTCCATCCCTTTCTTGCCACTTACTCCATTTATCTGCAATTCCATGGCAGACCTCCTCTGAAATCTTCAAACTGATAACATCAGTATCATTGTAAACAGGAAAGGGCTTAATCCTGACCCTTGGTGCAGACCAACCTGGATGTTGAATTAATCGGTCTTCCCATAT